>PVJH01025901.1:0-30864 GCA_004026705.1 Nesogale talazaci | reverse complement strand
GGGCTCAATCCCTATCTCTGTGTTTATACCATTTCATTCATATTACAACCCTATGAGACAGTGATTCTCATTCTCATCATATAGAAGACACTGAAGTTTGAATATTTTGCATGACCTTGATTAAGGTCACTTAGACAACAAATAGTGAAACCAGAACGAGAACCCATTTCTGGTGTCCCAGAGTCAGATCCAGCACATCCTGCTACCTTCCCATGCTCCTGCTCCACCTACCATCAATCCCAAGACCCTGAACCCTGAGCACTCTGTTATCCTGCTCCTTCTCAAATTGCCAGCAACGTCTCCAATAGCTCTGACCACCACGTGTATGTGCTGGACCAACAAGTGTTCTCACGGAATATTGTGAAGTCCTCACTTAATTATCTTGCTTTGCTGTTTTCTTTCAAGGTACCAAGTCGTCTGGTTTAGGGGCCTGCGAGTGGCTTCTGGTCCTTACATCCCTGCTCTTCATCATTGTGACCTTTCCCATTTCCATCTGGTTCTGCATAAAGGTGAGATTTCCCAAACGTAACTTCCCGATACATCTTCCTGACCACATCATGCCCACCCTGCTCGACGGAGTTTGCTTCCATGCTGTCTCTCTGTGTGGGAGGCCCCCCCCGACCCCACTCCTCTTCAAGCTGATTCTGACTCATTGTCCCTGTCATCATTAGGGATTGCAGAGTCGGTTCCAATTCACAGTGAATCTAAGAACAACAGGACGAAACACTGCCCAGTCTTGGGCCATCCTTACAATGATTAGATCTAAGCCCTTCGATGCAGCCACTGTGTCAATCCCTCTTGCCCAAGATGCCCCTCTTTTTCACTGCCCCTCTACTTTACCAAAGTTAGGAACCAGTCTTTCCTAATGACATGTTTCTTGTTGGTCCTGGACGTAGCTGCCCTATCTTCGTGTAAGGGTGGTCTTGCAGTCTCCAACGCTCCCTCCAGCTTTGACTGCAGTTTGGTGCATGGGTCGTCTTCCCCAACTGTCAGAATGTTTTGTCCCAGGCAGCAACAGCTTGTTCACATTTCTTTCAGTATTGCCTCCGAGGCCCACCCTCTCCTTAAGCTAGCCTGTCCTGAGAGAATTGCAGGCAAAGCAAAACAAAGGAAACACAGTTCTGAGAACCTTCAGACTGGTCAAAACAGGCAAACACAACTCCTTGGGAACCTGTCTGTGCTCCTCCTTCTGGAAGTTGCAGAGAAGGTGTTGGCATAGCATAAGACCTGGTACAATATCTGGGCCCTGCTCGTTTTTGAATGTTCTCTTGGTGGTGGGAGACCTTCTGCTCTCTTTCACTGACTTTCAGTCCGACTCTCTGTAACTTTGCTTCTGTTTTTGCAGTTTCCGTGGAGGGCGGACCCTCCACGCACTCTCCTCCACTGTTTTCCCTAATGTCATGCTCCACCTTCAGCATTAGAATGTCAAGTAACAGAATTGTTTTGCTTGGCCTCGAAAACAAAAGATCTCTGATGCCTAGTTCATTCTCATGGCAACAGCTTGTGAGGAATTTGGTTTTCACACTTGAGTGATTTAAAGTCTTATATTTCCCTTTAGGTGGTACAGGAGTATGAGAGAGTGATTGTATTCCGACTAGGACATCTACTTCCGGGAAGAGCCAAAGGCCCTGGTGAGAGACATCCCTTATATCTCCATAGACTTGCCAGTTTTTCTCTCTATGCGTATTTGTAATGGGGACCTCAGAATATCTGAAATATCTTGATTTGTGAGATAGACCTTTTTCTTCTATTTTAAACTTATGGTGAAAAATATATACACCAAGGCATTTGCCAAAACAGCAGCGTCCACATTTCCAATTTAATAACAATTTCATGTTATTCCCTCATTACTGCTGCCCGTTTTCCAGAGGTGCTCCCACCCTGAACATAAGCTCAGCATCCTTTCAAACAAAAACTTCCTTCTTGAGCCCACCCTTGGTAATCATGAATAACCTTTGATTTATAGGTATATAAGTAAGGTCACGTAATATTCATCCTTTGATGACTAACCTCCTGCTCTTAGCATAATGTTTTCAAGGTTTATGCTTCAGGACTTCATTGCTATTTGTGTTGCATCGCTAACTGCAAGGTTGGTGGTTGCAAAGTACCAGCCTTTTCCCTGTGACTAAAATGAGGCTATCTGCTCCTAGAGCAATTGACAGCCTAGGAACCCTGGTGGGCTCACAGGGAATTAGAATTGGCTTAGTGGCAATAGGCACTATATCACATGTCATTGTCATCATTGTCATTGAGTCTGCTTCACTCATAGCAATTCTTGTACAACATTGCCCAGTCCAGGACCCCTCTCCCAACTGTCCTGATGTTTGCACCCATTGTTGCTCGGCCACTTCAAAGAGTCGCCGGTCACAGGTGCCCAAGACAGAGAGTAGGTGTGGGGAGTGTACAGGCAGAGGTGTGGCCATCTTGGAATGTACAATACTTGGAGCTTGGAAATCAGGCAGAAAGCCATGAGAAAAACCAAAGTCCAAATGTGCATAAATCTGAGTTCCAACCCACACCTTTAGAAAAAAAGTAAAGAATAAAGACCAGATTAGGAGACATAAATTCAAATTTGAAGATACAAAACCACAGAGCAGAAGGTCCTCACAAGAGCTGAACCTTGCTTTATAGTTCCCAGACAGGGACCGTCTGGTTCACCTCTTTTGTAGGAGCCTTCTGAATTGGTGCCAACAAGGGCCAGTAGCTGGGCTCTTGCTAGAGCAAGCCTGGGTTCTGTGAGACAGTGTGGTTCCAACAAAGGTTTGGTTCCTGTGAGAAGCATCCAGTGAGCTGTCAGAAATCTCATTATAGCAACCTACAAAGAGTTATTGCACATGCACCTTGTACACTATGATGAGTGGGTCAAATCTAACCTGCCTATCAAAGCTTGGTATCATGATATACCTTTCTGATTCTTCGGGGCTTACAGTTTAAGGAATACAACATGGAGGTTGCTAACCCTAACATGTGTTACCTGAGTATGCTAGTGATTCCACATATTCTTATGGAGAATCTAATCAGGTCCCAAAGCTAACAGTGTATCAGACACTCCTACATTGGCTCTGTGCCTGAGATCACCCCAATTTTCTGCGGGTAATGATAGGTTTATACCAATTGTCATGGAATAATTTATAATCATAATCTCTTCTACCCCTCAAAAGCCTTGCAGATTGAGCAACAAATTATATAGTAACTTTAACTACAACAAACACACTCTAGGGGTGGAGGTAAGATGGCCCAGTGGTCTGTGTATCGTTGGAAGCTAAGAAGAACATTGTAATCTGCAGCCTGTGGCTGACTATGTAGCCCCCCATGCAGTATCCCTGATGGACATTACCCGCCAATGTCCTCTCTGCTCACTTAGGCCTTTTCTTCATACTGCCCTGCCTGGACACCTACCACAAGGTTGACCTTCGTCTCCAAACCTTGGAGGTACCCTTTCATGAGGTGAGTCCAATGGTGGCTTTCCTTTTTACCTTTCCCAATTCCTGCTTGTTTGTATATTAAGTTGCCAACTTACTGTTGAACGCTGTGTGCTAGGCTCAATGTATGAATTTTGGGGGAAAAATTAATAGCTAAATCTATTATTTGTCAGATAAAAATGACAAAGAATTATTTTCATTTAATACTTTATTAGGCTTGATACATACGTATAAGTTGTTTGTCGGTGGTATTTTTATGATCGCTCAAGTTGCCAACTCCCGCACCAACCTCACATTCATTGCCCTATTTCAGCCCCTGATGCTGTGATTGCTTCCATCCCTCTTGTCAACGGTCTTCCTTTCTTGAGTTGATCCTGTATGATATCCCTACTGATAATATTACCCATGTATCTGTGACAAAATCATACCATCCTCCCTTTGGAGCTGCATTCTGGTTGTATTTTTAAGGCAGATGGGTTTGTTCTTTGGGAAGTACATTGTATATTCCATACTGTTTGTCAACATCATAAATCAAAATTCTTGCTCTTTCATTCTTATGGACTGCCCAGTTGAGGCTATTGGAAATAGCATGGCTCAGGGCAGGGACAACTTAGTCCTCCAAGTGACTTACTTGCTTTTTAATACCTTCAAGAGTTCTTTTAAAGCAGATTATCCCAATATAAGACTTCATTTGATTTCTTGATAACCACTTTTAAGGGTGTTGGTTATAAATCCAAGTAAAATGAAATGCTTGGAAACTTTCATCTTTTCTCCATTTGTCATGAGGTTGTTCATTGTTGCTGTCATTTTTGTTTTGTGTTCAGACGTCGTCTATGGTAAAGGATGTCGTCTTTGATCTTCATCAGTAAGCGCTTCAAGTCCTCTTCACTTTAGCAAACAAGGTTAAGTACTCTGCTTGTCATGGGTTGTTAAAGACTTTCCCATCTTGATATCATGTCCTTCATATAATCCAGGTTCCGAGATTATTTGCTCAACAGATCGTTTGAATAAGTACAGTTAAAGGATGCAACACTGGCATGCATCTTTCTTGATGGTAAACTCTGCAGAATCCATTTGATCTCTTCGACCTACTGATCAGGTTCCACTGGAGCACAATGAAGCACTCTGGAACTCCCATTCTTGGCAAGGTTAGCCATAGTTTGTTATGATCCATATATTGCGATGCCTTTGCCTAGTCAATAAAGCATAGGTAAATGTCTTTACCACATCAGCGATGATATCCCTCACTCCTCATCTTCTTCTGAACCCATCCTGGATTTCTGGCAGGTCCTTATCGATGCACAGATGCAACTATTTTTGAAATCATCTTCTGCAAAACTTAACTTGGGTTTGACATCAATGCTACTGCTTCATCACACCCACATTCTGTTGGATCACCTTTCTTTGGAATGGGCTCAAGTGGGGATCTCTTAGAGTTGGTTGGCCGAATTGACATGATACACATTTGTTGGCATAGGTGAGTGTGCACTTCTAGAGTTAGACCCATTTATTGAAGCATCTTGATTGGTATCTTGTCAATTTATGGAGTCTTGTTTTTCACTAATATCTTTAGAGTAACTTAGACTTCTTTCTTCTGATCAAAGGATGTTCCACCATCTTTGGTAAAGTGACTCTGTGTTTCTTCCATCTCCTCTTGATGCCTTCTGCATTGTTCAATATCTTGCAAATAGAATCCTCCAGTATTTTAACTCGAGGCTTGAATTTGTTCTTCGGTTCTTTTGGTTTTAGAAATGCTGGGTGTGCTCTTCCTTTGGGATTCTAACCCCAGATACTTTCATGTTTCATCATAATGTTCTGTCTTCTCAAGCTCCTTGAAATCTCTTCAACTATATAAAATTCTTTTATATAGTTTGATTTTAGCTGCTTTATATTCAAGAACCAGTATCAGAGTCTCTTGTTGACAAATTTTGGTCGTCATTTCTTTTTTTTCTTTTCTGCCCTTCTAATGTTTTTTACTTTCTTTGTGTTTAATGGGTGCTTTTTGGTTTTTTTTTTTTTAACAACCAAAAAATTGAGTTTATTTAACCTATTACAGTGAGGGAGAAACCACTGCAGAGATCTAGTGGCACATCTCTGTAAGACAAAGTGATCAGGCGTCCTGCCTTTTAACAATTTGTCCTGTGCCCCGCGGCATTTTAAAATTAAAAAATATATTACAATACTATTTTTGTGTTCTATGAACCATTTTTGTTGCTCTATATACCACATTTTTAATCAAGAAACATCCCCCCACCCTGGTTAATAATGTTCCGCTTAAAATCTGATCATTCTACTAAGAGGAAGTTGGAAGAGCTTCTTTCTGGGTTTGAGTTTGGGCTGAAAGATTCTAAGAAGAGAAGTGGTATCCATTTTCTGGATTAGATCTGTCAGGAAACAGAACTACTTGGTGACTAGGCCTCAAGATATTTTGTCCAGGAGGCAAGAGGAGTAAAGCGGGGCTGAGTCTGTCACTGTGAGGGCAGGACAGTGCCCCACAGCAGTCATTTCAGTGGTGACAGAGTGCATTGTCTCGATCTTATTCCAAATATGACCAAGGAATAGCCTTGCCTCTGTCCAGTTTTTCTGTGACTTGTTAGTATTTTTATTTGTAATGTCCAATTGGGACCAACATGTATGTCCTCCTTGACATAATCCAATAATTTTTCTGGTCATTAGTCATAAGTGTTTAATGTGTCAAAACTATTCTTGAGGACTCCAAATTCTAGAGGAATATAGTCATAGTCACATTTTGGCTCTTGTGGACTTTTAATGTTCTTCACACTTGATCTTGCAAAATCCTATCATGTGATCTCAGGGATGATATCTATCACAAGGTTATATTTCTGAACAATTGATCTCACCTCTTTATTTCAACTTTCTCATCCCATTCATCAGTAGCTGTCAATACATCTTGATTGGATGTCTAACTCATATCGGTCTTCAATTTCTTCATAAGTTGTTTACTTGTAAAGACTAGTTGAATTGTTTTAAGTGTCTTTCCCCACACAGAGCATTATGTAATAACATAATTATACAACCCATATCTTCCATCTACATAAAAAAACTGGTAGTTCTAGTATACGCAAAGTTAGTTTATGCATTTGTAAAAAAAACACTTCAGAGTCGTAGAGAATGTGAGGAACAGGCAAGTGCTTCAAGAAGTCCTTTACTTCCATCTCTTTTTTTTCCTTCACACCAGACATTTTGCAAATGGGCTGTCATAGGGAACATTTGTGCTTTGTTGCAATTCCACTTCCTGCCGTGGGGTACTAACACCTGCCACTCTGAGAGCAAAGACTGAGGCTGTCGGTTCTATAAGGTCACAGTCTCAGAAACCCCCTGGGGCAATTCCATACTGTTCTGTGGATTATTATGAGTTGGAATCACTCAATGGCAGTGAGCTTGTTTGTTTCTTAATTACTTCTCCAGTTTTGTAATATCCACTGCAATGGGGAAGCAGAACTCAAAGACACGATTCAGGAGTTGATCAGGACTTGTTACGAAGTTCTGTCGAGTCTGCCAAAGGGCATACCACTTTGCTAAAGCTTCAGCCCCAAGGCATTCAGCTCAAGCTCTGAGGTCAGCTAGTCCAACTTCCCAAATTAAGTACCCAGAGGCACCTCACTCCCCAAGCCAGCCTTCTACACAAAAGCACTGAGGCTAACTCGCTCAGTGGGTTGGAATGTCCACCACTCACCCTGCCCTCCTGCCCCATGCTCTGGCTCCTGCGCCAGCTGCTGCTCCTCTGATGGTCTAAGGATGCATCTTTTGGATCCAGTAGGTTTGTGGCTCAGGTATTTCGGGTTCAGAGGACGCACGCCACACCTGGCCCTTGTTGGTAATGAGAACGATCTCCCCCCAGCAGGGTATACGGCTCACAATTACTCACAGGTGAATCCTACCAGTATCTTTCCCTTCCTTCTTCCCAGATCTGTTAGATTTCCCTGGTGGGAAATACCTCCGTCCTTGGCTTCCCGCGAGAGAGAATTCACTCCCAAGCCTGGCTTGTGACCCAAGTGGGTTTTTCTAAAGGATAGAAGCATTACGGTAAACCAAACACAAGAGAGCGAGGCCAAGGCACAATTGCGCAGGACCACGCCAGGCTGCGCTGAACTGTGTCGGAGAGCTCCTGCAGGAGAGAGAAAACGAATGGCTTTTCAATGCCGCGCTCTCCCCGCCCCCCGCCCCCGTTGGTCCACCCCATTGGCTGAATCAAGCTCACCGGGCCTAAGTGAGGCCAATCCAGGTGAACCGCCCACCCGCCCCGCCCTGGCTTGGAGCTGGAATGTCTGAGCGAGTCCTCACCCTCTCTCTCTTTAACTACCTAACAGACCCCTGAGGGAAAAGCTGTTTGGTGAGAGAGACTTTGGTCAGAAGAGTCACATTAAATAATTCACGACCCCGGCACTGTTTTGTAAAATATCTGTGTGATGTTCTCAAGAGTACCATAGCAGTGAACGCCCAGATCTTTCCTCTGTCATAAACGACCCAGGGACAGCTCTCAGAAAGCCATCGGATGGGCTTAAATGTTTTATGAGGACCTTAAAAAAATTATCTTACTGGAGGGCTCGGACAACTTTTATCACCATCCATCCATCCATCCATTGTGTCAAGCACATTTGTTCTGTTTGTTTTTAAATTATTTTATCGGGGGCTTTTACAGCGTGTATAATAGTCCATACATCAATTGTATCAAGCACATTTATACATATGTTGCCATCATCATTTTAAAACATTTTCTTTCTACTTGAGCCCTTGGTATCAGCTTCTCATTTTCCCCTCCTCCCCCCACGCTCCCTCATGAACCCTTAATAATTGATTAATTTTTTTTCATGTCTTACACTGATCGATGTCTACCAAAGATCATTTTATCACTGATAAAGCTAACAGCTTCCCAGAGTGTTTTTCCCCCCAGCACATTATTTCAAGTAGCCACAGGGGGTGCTCAGTGGTTCAAATATGGATGTTGACACTGATCTATATGTGGAAGAATATAAAGAAAAGCATAGTAGGAACTGTGGATGCTTAGACGAGCTATAAACAAACTCACCTGCCTCAAGTGTCATTGTGAAGTGAAACCACTTCACATGGGCCTACCTTGCCACACCTGAATTGTGTCACAGGCGATGTTCAGATTCACCGTGTGTGTGTGTGTGTGTGTGTGTGTGTGTGTGTGTTTCATTTTTTCTTTTCTTTGTGGGAGGGGGGGCATCACCGCCCTCAAGTGGTGGGAGTAGGAGGCCCAGCCTTTGCTCCGTGGAGCTGTAATTGAAGCTCCATCCCAGTAGGCCGCAATCCTGCACACAACCACCACGCCACCGGGGCTCAGCCCTGTTTCGTTTTTTCTTAACCATGTTGTGAGAGGTTTTAGAAATGTGCTTGTTCTAGAAGCAGGGTTCACTTTTTTTTTTTAATGAATCATTTTATTGGGGGCTCATACAACTCCCATCACAATCCATACAAACATCAATTGTAGGTAGGCCACATTTACACACTTATTGCCATCATCACTCCTAAAACACCCTCCCTCCCTCCAGGCCCCCAGTATCAGCTCCCTATATTTCCTTCCCACTTCCCTTGGAACCCTTAGTAATTTGCAAATTGTTATTTTTTTCATACTGTACACTGTCCAATGTGTCCCAACACTCGCTTCCCTGTTGTCTGTGTCCCAGAGAGGAGGCTACGTGTAGATCCCTGAAGTTGGTTCTCCCTTTCTATTCCTCCATCCCTCCACCCTCCTGATATTACCACTTTTATTACTAGTCTTGATGGATCATCTATCCTAAATTTCCCATGTTTCCAACTTCACTGTACATTTCCTGGTCTAGCTGGATTTATGTGGTAGAATTGGGGTCATGAGAGTGGGTGGGAGGCAGCATTTGGGAACTAGAGGAAGGTTGCATATTTCATTGCTACTACCCTGTATCTCAACTGGCTCAAATCCTCCTTGTAACTCCTCTGCAAGAGGATGTCGCTTCACCTATTGATGGGTTTTGGGTCCCCAATCTGTACTCCCCCTTTTTAATGATATAATTTTAGCTCTTTGATGCCTGACACTGGATATCTTCACCACCTCATGATCACACAGGCCGGTGTGCTTCTTCTGTGTGGGCTTTATTGCTTCTGAGCTGAATGGCCGCTTGTTTACTCAAGCCTTTAAGACCCCAGATGCTATATTTTGGATAGCCAGGCACCATCAGCTTTCTTCACCACATTAGCTTATGCACACATTTGTCCTCAGCGATCATATCAGGAAAGTGAGCATGCAATGTTATGTTTTTTATTTCTTGAAGCCTGATATTTAATCAGAGTTCACTTTTAAAATGAGCATGAAACCTGCTCTGTTGCAGGATTCTGAGCTCTGAACAGAGTCTGCATAGGGTGGCTGTGAGCCCCAGTGGACCCGAAGGCAGTCTGCATAGGGTGGCTGTGAGCCCCAGTGGACCCGAAGGCAGTGGGCTTTGGGTGGGCATCTTCAGAGGTCCCCAGCCACTCGACAGCCTGGTGAGCCAGTTCTCAGAGCTCCCTGAATTTTTTCAGGCTCCTCGATCCCTTTGGCTTTCTGTCTGGATCTTTTCCCAATACCTGTTGATTTGGGGTGGTGGTGGTGGTAATCAATTTATTGGGGGTTCATACTGCTCTTATCACACTCTATACATCCATCCATCTGTCAAACACATGTGTATTGACATCATTTTCAAAACATTTTCTTTCTACTTGATCCCTTAATATCAGTTCCTCCTCCTCCTCCTCCTCCCTCTTCATGAATCCTTGACAATTTATGAAACATTGTTATGTCTTACACCAACCTCTATCTCCCTTCACCCATTTTTCTTTTGTCTGTCTCCCTGGGAAGGCGTTATATGTAGATTGTGATTCTCCCCCCCACCTCCCCCACTTCATTATTGGTCCTGAGGGGTTTATCTGTCCTGGATTCCCTGTGTTTCCAGTTCTGATTTGTACCCACATACATGCTCTGGTCTGTCTGGATTTGTAAAGGAGAATTGGGGTCATGACAGTGGTGGGGAGGAAGCATTAAAGAACTACAGGAAAGTTGTTTGTCTCATCAGTGTGATACTGCACCCTGCCTCTTCCTTGTGGCCTTCTGTAAGGGGCTGTCCAATTGTCTACAGATGGTCTTTCGGTGTCTCCTCTACACTCCTCTTCATCCACATCAATATGATTTTTTGTTTTGTCTTGGGCCTTTGATGCCTGATACTTGACCCTATCAATACCGCATGACCACAAAGGCTGGTGTGCTTTCTCTAGGTGGACTTTTTTGCTTTACCTGTTGATTTTTAAAGCCCAGGTAACAACTTTGACCCATACAAAGTAAATATGCTGAAAGGTCCACAGGAAAAGTATAGCTATCAGTCAGAGATTTTTCAAGTAGTGATTCAGATTTATAAAATTTCCTAGATTTTCTTCTACTTTTGCATAGAGGTCCTTTCTCATTCTTACTTTTGGGCAATACACATAAACATAGGCAAGGTAAGACAACAGATTTGTTTTAGAATGGGTGTTCACACTTTTTCAGCATGTGAGCTACTTATTAAATGATCTACCAACTACAGAAATGCAAAGCATTTTAATTTATTTATTACTTTATTCATAAACGCATTGAGAATTCTTTATAGGTACAATGTGTGTTTAGGTACATTGCATAACTGCATGAGTTCATATTACACAACACACCACAATCAATTATGTACATTTTTTGTCATTACCTGAGTTTACTCTGATGACTTGCACTGAATGGAATGAACCAGGAATGCATAGTCCGGACAGTAGCTGCTGACAGCCAGCCCCAAACACACTTTCAAATGATCATCACTCATGGTGGAAAGGCACTTGGAATTAATGATCTTTATGTGGGAAAAGATTGACTCACATAAATATGAGGAGCTGAATAATGCAGTCAAGGAGGTAGCACATTTTCTCATGTTTGGGTACTTTCCCTCTGCAAGTAGTTTCCAGAACTGTGTATGCACTCTGGACATCAGTTGAGTGTCGAATTGTAGTGTCAAAATCTCCCATTCCGTATGAAAGTGATAAGTTTTTGTCTTCTTACTTGGTCCAGCTCCCCCACTCATTTTAATACCCTATCTTAGAGGGAAAAAATCCAAGTTCTAAAAATAGGCAATAACGTAGTTTGTCAGTTTTGCTGCTCTCAACTTAGTGCAGTTGTTTGCACATGCGTTTGACACCGAAGATTACATTTGATTGGCTCCCCTGTAAGTAAGTGACAGGATTGATGATAACTGACATCTATTTTTTTTAATGCCATGTGGTCTACCCACACTACATTTGCAATTGCCATCGATATATCGAGCATGCCTGTTCTAGAATATAAAACCCAAAAGAAAAGATAAAGTAAAACTACTCCTAATTTTGCTACCTCAAAACAGCCACTGGCACTTTGGGACATATCCCTTTAGACGCTTCTAAGTACATGGATGGGTGGAGATGTAGCACACCATACCTTACTGTCACTCTTACTAGCCTATTATGTTGGTCACCTTTACTAACAATGCCACAGAGTCCACTCTGACGCACAGTGGCCCCACAGGTCAGGGTAGATCTGCCCATGTGAGTTTCGCAGACTGTCACTCTTTACAGAATTAAATAGCCCTGTCTTTCTCCTGAGGAGCGGCTGGTAGCTTCCCAATGCTGGCCTTGTGGTAGCAGCTCACCTCGTCACCACTGCAGCACCAGCTCCTCATAGTACTTGATCAGGAGTCTCTTTTCACTGAACAACCTATTGTGATACTCTTTTCAGAAAGGATTAGCATGCTTCTACCCCTGCATGGTACAGGACCACAGCGCATTTCATTGTATAGATGTCTTATAACTTACTCCTTTCCCTGCTGTTGATTAGTTTGTCCTAGTTTCTAAATTATAGCAAATCACACTGTGAATAACATCCATGTAACTAAATTCTTGTGTGCCCCCAAAGATTTTTCAGGTGGCGAGTGTTGTGACATGGGACTGTTGAGAGCCCCAGTCTCCCCAGATGGGACTTTGATGCGTGTGCTCACTCCGTGAGCAGGATCTGGACGGACTGTCCCTCAGAACAAGCTGCTTTTTCAGTGGGTTTTGCTACTGCTGCTCTCAATAAGAGATCCCAATAAGGCATCAGCTGAGCTTGGTACACAATCCTTTCCCAAAAGGATTTACAACAGGGTCCCCTTTGAATAAAGAGTGGACAATTGCTTTTTTCATGATGTATATAGTTTTTGCTTGCTGCAATCTTACGCTGAGAAAAATGTCCATTGAGGACCTTTAGATCTTGCATTCACGCATAAGGAAAGAGCCCCCACATCAGGCTGGGCACCCTGAAAAGTCACAGACATTTTCCTGCCTAGGTTGTGACCAAAGACATGTTCATCATGGAGGTAGACGCTGTCTGCTACTATCGGATGGAAAACGCCTCTCTCCTGCTCAGAAGTCTTGCTCAAGTGTCCAAAGCCATGCAGTTCCTTGTGCAGACCACCATGAAGCGCCTCCTGGCACACCGGACCCTCACTGAAATTCTTCTAGAAAGAAAGAGCATTGCCCAAGATGTCAAGGTACCTACATGTGAACTTGACTATGTCGCCATAGGGCCTTGTCTTTTGTTCGCTTGAGCCTTGGCTAGGTAGGTAGGTATTGAATTATCCAGGTACCAGGTATTCACAGCTGAAGGTGTCTTCTCTTATGAGGCCAATTCATGGAGACCCAATAGAACAACGTAGAACTGCCCCTGTGGGCCTCAAAGACTGGTGGTTTCAAACTGCAGACCTGGCAGATCACAGTCCAACACACAGCCGCTCTGGCACCAAGACCCCTGGTAGTGAACACAGATGGTACGATGTCATTTCTGGGACCTTTCTTTAGGGAAGCCCAATGTGTGTAAAGTTGAAAAATGATTATCCTAAAAAAATACCCCAAAACATGCCAGCTAAAAATAAGTAAGGTGTTCCAGCAGCAGCTCTCTAGGAGCAAGGCTGGGCCTCCCACTCCCACTCCCAGAGGGCAGTGATGCCAAAAAATAAATAAATAAGATGCTACAGACTTTTCATGATAGGAGGCAAACTCGCTTGTCCAGATCAAATCGATGGGAACAGAGTGAGGAACGAATTAAGTTCTCCCTCACAACAGCCTCCCCCAGCATCCAAGCAGCCCAGGCTCAGCACTGCACCTGTGACCAGCCTAGCGTCTGCTCTGTACCCAGACAAGGGAGCAAAGGGCCTGAGAAGACAGGCTAGGACAGAGCAGGGTTCTGGACAAGTGGTCCGCCAAGGGCCCTCTCGTGGAAGTCATGGGTCTCTCTCTGAGTGAGGAGGTCTGAGTCACATCTCATCGAAAACAAAATCCCAAATGGAGAGACCCCAAGTGGAGAACTCCAAGGCACAAAGAATGCTCGTGGTGCCTCCGTTGCTGGAGCAGGCCCTGTAGGAGGCAATGAAGTAGCCATGTATTTGGGACTTCCCCTGATTTGTTTTTGGTAGTGCTAAGATTTGCATCCTAATGGAAAACAGATGAGAGAGAGAGAGAGAAAGAGAGAGAGAGAGAGAGAGAGAGATCTGCTGAAAGAGCAAAATTCAGGTGAGGAAGCTCTTGCTGGGGAGTGTCTGCCCAGTGTATGTGCCCCCCACCCCATCTCCCAGCCCCCTATTTGTCCCCACCTTATGGAAGGAGGAAGCTCAGACTCCTGAGGGTGGCATGCAAGTATCCCCTTAGGACAATGAATTGTCACCCATGCTTTTGCACCTTTGTCTTTCCAGAGAGTGCCCCCTGCAATGTCAGGGGTCAGGTTTTAGTTTTCGTTGTCTTCAACATATGGTACAAGGCTTGTCACAGGGATCACATAGGATTTGGGTGTGAGAGACTAAATGGCTCAACTGCTCTTGCCTGCCATGGTTCCAAACAACCCCCTACCCACCCCACTCTCATTGAGTCGCTGTTCTCTGCTGCTTCCGTGCCTCTCTTGTGCTGCCCGCTATGTATGGGATATGTCCCTTCTCCCCACAAGCAAATCCCATATGTGCTCTCAGATGCCACCTCCTTGGTGATAGCCTTCTCAAAATTCCTTCCTCCCACCAAATTAATCAGTCGCTTCCTTTCAGGACTTTGGGTGCCCCAAGCTTACTCTACTCAGCAGCTAAGAAATGGACATAAGCTCAGTTTGCCTTGAAACGTACACAGATTCACAGGCAGGCTCCCTGCCCTCCTTCTCCCCCCACCTCCTCTTTCCTAGTTCACTCATGGGAGTGGGACAGGGAGAGACTGGCAGAGACTCTGATACCCTCCCCCAGTCAGGAAGTACAAAGCCACCCCAACCAGACCCAAGCCCTGGTCTCCAGCTGCTGCTGACTGCCAGCCATGTCATCTCTGCCAGAGAGACAATGAGCCCCGCGGGTTCTGAGGCTGTCATCATTTCTGTGAGCAGACGGCCCCATCTTTCTCCCATGGATAGCGCTGGTGTGTTTGGACTATGGGCCTGGCCGTTATCAGCCCACCACTTAACCTGCTGTGCCACCATAGCTTTTTTCCCCCAATGATTTTATTGGGGGCTTTTACAGCTCTTACAGCATTCAATACATCATTTGTATCAAGCATATTTGTACACATGTTGCCATGTCCATTTCCAAATATCTTCTACTTGAGCACTTGGTATAAGCTTTTGTTTAATGAATCATTTTATTGGGGACTCATACAACTCCCATCACAATCCATTTGCACACTTGTTGCCATCATCACTCTTAAAACATCCTCCCTCCACTTAGGCCCCCCGTGCCAGCTCCCCATGTTTCCCTTGCCACCATAGCTTTATAAGGCAGTGAAAGTGCAAACTCACCTCTGAGCCCATCCCTGCTCATGGCGGCACTCTAAGACAGGAAAACTGCCCCCCCGCCCCCCGGGCTTCCAAGACTGTCACTCTCCAGGAGGAGAAAACTTCAGGACTCTCTTTTTTTTTAATTTTTATTTTTAGGCATCACTGCCCTCAGGTGGTGGGAGTAGGAGGCCCAGCCTTTGCTCCTGGGAGCCGGAATTGAACCTCCATCCCAGTGGGCCGCAGTCCCACGCACAACCACTACATCATCAGGTCTCAGCCCCAGGACTCTATAAAGCAGCAGTTCTCAACCTGAGGGTTGTGACCTCTGTAGGGTTCAAATGACCCTTTCACAGGGGTCACCTAAGCCCACTGCTTTCCAATGGTCTTAGTAACCAAGACAAGGCTCCTCTCTCTGTCTCCAGGTGGGTCTGCCCACATGCAGATATGCCCAGATATGAGTACCGGGTGTGAAGACTGTTACCCATGCTACACCATGCTTTCAGACAGTATTTCATTGACTTGTCATTAGAGATAAATATTTCACAATATATAATGACATAGTGTTTTGTGATTAATCACTATGTCTTATTCTCAATTTGCAACTGTGAAAATACACCTGTATATCAGATAGTTACATGATGATTCATAATGGTAGCAAAATTACTATTATGAATTAGCAACAAAAATGACGTTATGGTTGGGGCTCAGTAGGCCACGAGGCATTAGGGAGGTGGAGAACCACTGCTCTAAATGAAAAAAGTCTGCCTTCCCACACTGCCCTTGGCAGGAGAAAATTGAGACCCCGACTCACTGATAGGTGCATTTAAAGCAAACCTGACAAATACACCATCTGTATCCTGTCTTGTTTTCCTGTTGCTGCTCTAAGCCATTTTCACACAGTTGGTGGCTGAACAGGGACCCTCATGGGTTAATAGCTGGGCTGCCAGGTCAGCCGTTCCAACCCTTCAGCCACTCCGAGGGGGAAAGATAACATGATTTGCACCTCTAAAAATTTAGGCTCAGGAAAAGCCTCTGAAGCCGTTTTACTCTGTCCTTTGGGCCACTGAGTCAGAATCAGCTTGACAGCAGTGGGGTTTGTTGATATTTGTTTTCATGACTGAAAACAACACAAAGTAGTCTCTGATAATTTTTGACAGTCGGAAATACAAAACCAGCTTTTCTGAGCACAAGGTTGGGTGATTCCTCTGAGCAGAGAACTTGGCCCTTTTTGGCTTCGGGTGACAGCTTATGTCCCTGAATTGTGCCTTCTTCCATTTTCAAACATGTCACTCTAATCTCTGCTTCCCTCATCATTCCTGGCCTGCCTCTGTGGTCCAGCCTCACCTTGCTTCCCCTCTTCCTCACCCTGTGATCACATGACGAGCCCACCTGGATGATCCCCACCCCCACCCCCCATTCTATTAATCACACCTGCAAAGTCACTTTCACTGCGTTGAGAGTCCTGGCTGCCAGGGATCAGCGGGTGGAAATCTCGAAGTGTCAACTCTTTGCAAACCCCCAAACTGAACTCATTGTCCACCCCAACACATAGCAACGCTGCAAGAAACCTGCTTTCTCAGGCCAGAACCGTGGCCCTGAGAGGTGGGAGGCACGTCCCCTCGCTGCTGGAGGTGCTTAGTGACGGAACATTTTTTTCATCCACAGATCGCCCTGGACTCCGTGACCTGCATTTGGGGAATCAAAGTGGAGAGAACAGAAATGTGGGTAGGAAATTAACCAGGAAGAAAAATATGTTAAAGGGAGGTATTTGGGCAGCATTTCAAGTGGGGTTTTTGTTTTGTTTTGTTTTACCAATTATTTTCATTGAATGAGTTCATTAAGAAAGATTTAGAAGAGAGAAAAATGACCTACTGTCTCAATGTCACATAATATCTCATTATAATATAGCCACTGGTATGGCATTATATACATCTGTTGCTGTTATGCACATTTGGATAACTGTCATGGTTTCCTTTCTGCATTAATATTTTTCATTGAGATAAAATTCTTATAACACAAAATTCCATTTTTTAATCACGTTGAAGTGTGCAACCCACTGTTTTTTGGTATGTTCAGCATATGTCCTTGTCTCTGTAATCTACTTTAGAATACCTTGACCACCGCAAAAGAATTCCTGTCCCCATGCAGGGCCCGCCCTATTCCCCCCTTCCCAGAAGCCATTGGCCATCACTTGTCTACTTTCCATACTCTGGATACTTCATTTATGTAAATCGAATCACATTTATGTGACCTTTTGTGTTTGGCTTCTATCACATGGTGTCATGTTTTCAAGTATCAGCCTCTGGTAGCAGACACCTCATTCCTTTCTGTGATTCTGTGACATGTGCATGCATGCATAGACAACACGGCGTTAACCTGGTCATTGATCCCGTTCCCTTGGGTTGTTTCCAGCTTGGGGCTATCCTAAATAATGCTGCCATGAACGTCATGACGGCATGTGTGTGTTTGACTTGTGTACATATTAAGGAGTAGAATGGCTAGCCCATATGCTAACTCTGTGTTTAACTTTAGAGGAACTGCTAAATTGTTTCTCTTGTATGCATTATTCATAGTTGTATAGGAGACATGCAATTCCGTATCCTTATGAATACATGAAGCATTCTTTATTTGGTCACTCAGATACTTTTCAAAATAATTCTCTTTCATAAGATTAGATTAATTTCTCTTACCTCATTATTAATAGTATGACTCTTCAAAACAAAAATAGATTTTGCTTTAATAGTTGGGATGGAGATTAAACTTTATACGGGAAAACTCAGCACAAGCCCTCAACACCAAATATGTTGTGCTTCTAAGGAGAGAAGCACAGCTCTAGGGAGCATCTGCTCACAGAAACAAACTGACAAATTTGAGGCCGCCACCCTCGGACTGCGCTTCTCTGTGTGCCGTCTGCCTTAGAGCTCTAGAGACCGCACATGCTTTCCCATCAGAATGTGCCACCCTTCGGGAAGGAGCCGCAGAAAGGTGTGCAAGTCAGCCCGAAGCACTGGCTACACAGACACCTCCATACCTGTGTTCTTCCTCTTACAGTAAGGACGTGAGGTTGCCGGCTGGGCTGCAGCACTCCCTGGCTGTGGAAGCCGAGGCTCAAAGACAGGCCAAAGTGCGGGTGAGTCAGCCCCAGCACTCAGTTCTCCTACCTGGGCTGCTCTTGGAAGGAACGCAGTGCTGATGGGGAACGGGCCCTTTGCTTCCTTCCTCCTCATTCACCCGGTCTCCAGAATCACCCTCTGACTACTGCTAGCACTGCCTTCCTCGTTTACATAGGCTCCGAATAGACTAACACAGAGACCTCCTGCCATGTCACACTCTCTCCTGAGCATTGGGTAACAGTGACGGCCTCTCCCTTCTTTCCTTTCTCTCCTGGAAGACACCCTTCTCCTCGTTGTTCCTCCTCTCCCAGGCAGGCAGCTGCCCTAGGGAACCCCCTCTAGATGCATTCTAAGACGCTGGAGGGAGAGTCCTGACAAAGGCTCAGGTTCCTCCAAGGTCAGGTTCAAGAGAAGAGTGGGATGCCACTAATTTCTCTTCCAGCCGCCGGGCGGGGTGGAGGGTGCTAAAGAGCAGAGGAACACGAAGAGCAACATCTGGCCCCATTGGGTGTGGGTCGACTTTGGGGCATTGAGTGGGCATGGGAAGAAAGGAGACGGGCAGGTCGTTTAGGTCGAGTTGCTTCTAGATTTCTGAGTCTAGTCCCTTTTGTCCGCTTGAAGGTGGCTTTTGAGTGGTGACAAAGGAGGCCTGGTCGGGTGATGCGGTTACATGCTGGGCTGCTAGCCACAAGGTTGGATGTTGTAAGCCACCAGTCACTCCAGGGGAGAAAAAAGAGGCGTGCTAGTCCCAGGGAGAGCTGCAGTCTCAGAAAGCCCCAGGGGCAGTTCCTTCCTGTCCTACAGGATCTCTCCTGGAGGGAATCACCTGGAGAGCAGCGAGTTTGTTCGGTTTGGTTTTGAGGCTTGAGTAGTGAGGGCGAACACTCTCTTTTCTGAAAGACTTCTCTGTGCATTTTGCCCAACCAGGAGCCATCTGCTCGCGATTCCATGCCTGTGCCTGAAATTCTGGTCACCTGTCATTATACAGCCAGATCTTACCAGATCTAATGACTAGCACACATGGGCACGGCACGGGTCCTTCAGCCACGGCAGGGTCTTCGCAGAACCTATCATAAATGACCATCATCTTTCTCCCTAATTTGAAACCCTCGGGCAACGATGATGTCTGTTCTCCCCGCGTCTCCCGCGCTCACGCTCTCTACGGTCTAGTAGATGCTTAGTATTGGCTGAGTGGCCCTGGTTCCCGGCACTCATTTGGCTTTCGTCCCCCTGTTGTCCAGATGATCGCCGCAGAGGGCGAGAAGGCTGCCTCCGAGTCCCTGAGGATGGCCGCGGAGATCCTGTCTGGCACGCCCGCCGCTGTGCAGCTGCGCTACCTCCACACGCTCCAGTCTCTGTCCACAGAGAAACCTTCCACGGTGGTCTTACCTCTGCCATTTGACCTGCTGAATTGCTTGTCTTCCCCCAGCAATCGAACGCAAGGAAGCATCCCCCTTCCAACCCTGTCGAAGCCCGTGGAGCCTCTGAACCCTAAAAGAAAAGACTCCCCCATGTTATAGGGAAAGCCTGAGGACTGTAACCCCTCACAGGAAACCCCACGTGGGGTGAAGCACCCCACTCATTCGCCCTTCCTGCCCTTCCCCTGGTTGCCATATGGGCGTCATATGGGCATGACCAAGCAGCAACACCAGAGGTACCATACATGAATGGAAAAGCTTGTAAGCATAGGTAGGCATGGGAAAATGTCGTAGGCCAAATTCTACCTTGGGAAAAAAGTTTGGAGTCTTTAAATTATATATACAATGGTCCTGGCTAATCCAGCAGATTTGATTTGTGAAGATGGAACTCAGATGTCCTTTTTCTTATGGAGTCTATGTTAGACCCGTGGGTCCCTATGCGCAAGGTCTTAGCTGCTTCCAGTCAACCCCAGTCACTCTCCTGGAATCATGTACTTACGCTGTAAGCCTCTCGTCAAGTATATGATGAACTCCTCAAAGGCTTCCCTTCTCCACCCTCCCCCAGCCCCTGACCCACTCAGCGGTATACACACACACACACACACACACACACACACAAATCCTCATACTTCTATTGCTCCTGGGTCTTGGATCACAGCGACACTTCAGAATTGATGTGTGAATGGAAGAATAGAGATGTGCTCTGTTTGGATGCAGGATTTACACCTAATTAAAGAATTTAAAAGGAATAATTCTTATGAAGATGACATTTAAAAAATAGAGAAATAAAAGGACAATTTATTTCCTTTTTAGAAATGTTATACCTGTTGTTCAAAATCTAACAAGAATCACTGGAAGGAGATGTTTTCAATATGGAGCTTGCCAGTTTGCTTATTCCCTCAAAAGGGGGTCATGTCAGATGAAGCTCTAAAGCAGTGGTTCTCAACCTTTTTGGGGATCAAGTGACCCTTTCACAGGGGGTTTCCTCAATTCATTACAGCAGCAAAATTATGAGTTATGAAGTAGCAATGAAGATAACTTTATGATTGGAGGGTCACTACAGCATGAGGAACTGTATTAAAGGCTCATGGCATAAGGAAGGTTGAGAACCACTGTGGTAAAGGATTCTTTCCCTGTACAGACACTCCTTATTATGGCTATATTCTTATCATTTGTCTCCTTGTACCATTCATTTGATCTACGCAATTGAAATGCAGATTTACAAAAAGAACTCTAAGAGCAAAGGAAATAAGAGAACATTTCAGTGCAAAACAAATCCTAAATAAACTTTAAAAACCAACCATGGAAAAACCTATGAGTATAACTAACGTAATATTAGTATAAGAGCAAATGATAATGTGAATTTCCCAGTTGCTGGCATAGATAGAGGTGGCGATAACAGCCCTAAGTGCTTCTTCCCTTTCTATTGCCTCTGTTGCCTTCATGCTATTTGATGTTCATGTTTCCACTGGAGATGTATTCCTGCTATCCTCCTTGGGAAGGCAAAACTATTGCATTGAAATATCCAATAAGGGTTTTGATGTTGTAATGCTAGTTAGCCCATAAAACCCTACTTAACATTTCAGTGAGAGGATGCCTTCAAGCTCCTCACAACGGAGCCAACTTTATAGACAGAATTCTCTCTGTCAAAGACTGTCTTCTCACTATGTCACAGAGACAAAGCCCAAGACAGAAGATGCCTTGCCTATCCTGATATCCCTCAATCATCTCAACATACCTTCCCTATCCCTGCCTCTGCCCTTATTTCCAGCCTCCCTCCAAAAACAGCACAAGCCCCCACAGAAGTATTCACTTCAGAAGGCAGCACTGAAGTCATAGCTCAGGGAGAGGGACATGTCTGATCAGAGCGCGCAGAAGCAAATGAAGGGGAGGAAGAGCACATCCTGGTCCACCGAGCCCTGAGGATGATATCCCTGCCCAGAGCAGTCAGTGCACAGAGAGGACCACAGGACTGACCACAGTACAAGACACAACACCCCTCACTGACCCCACCACAGTAGGGAGGACTGTTTGGGTTGGCCCCCCAGATGAGGCAGCCCCCCAGCCCCTTGCACCAGTTTCACAAGAAGGAGATGAACACCCTGCTGAACTGTGTAACCTCCGATTCTGGCATCTCACAGAGTTTATCTCCCTAGGCAAGGCACAGCTCTTCTCCCTAGCATTCCCGGAAGCAAATTTGAAAAGGTGGTTTACTAACAAGTCACCTTCAGACCCAAAACTTAAAGCACAAGAACCCGCCCTTCCCGTTATCAGTCCACATGCCTTTAGGTCATAGCCTATACCCTATATACATCCCACGGGCCCACTACACAGCACGGCTTCTCTAGGCTAACTTGTTAGGTTGCAGAACCTGTCCAGGAGTTCTTTTCCCTTAAAGTCTTTTTAGGGCTGAGCCCTGGTGGCGTAGTGATTGTGTGCAGGACTGTGGCCCACTGGGTTGACGGTTCAAATCCAGCAGCAGCTCCCCAGGAGCAAAGCTGGGCCTCCTACTCCCACCAGAGGGCAGTGATGGCCACCCCCAAAAAAAACAAAAAAAAAATAAAGTCTTTCTATACTTTTTATCCCTAACTGAACCTGGTCTCCTTACTGCGCCTATACCTTCACCTCTCAGGGATAATACTGAAGACAGTGTGGAAATTGTGCCCGATCTGACCTCACCACATTGAGGCAAAACACTGAGGGTGTGCAGCAGAACAGCAAGGGGAACAGAGCAACGAGTGTGGCACCCCCTCAGACTTGACTGGAAAACACTCCTAAAGGTCAACAAACAGACCTTGAACTACCTATGGGCTTTGTTGTTGTTGTTGTTGTCATTGTTTTCTTTTGTTGCTTTGCTCTGCCTTGTCTGTTTGTTTTTCTCATATGCTACAGGTCTATCTAGACAACATAGGTGAGATAAACTATCTGGAGGAGAAAACAATGGCATCAATGGTGCCAAGGGTCATGAGAGAGGGGAGGAGGGGCAAAGGAAGTGGGTGTTAACAAAGCCAGGCACAAGGGAACAAGAAATGATCTAAAAATCAATGGTGAGGAGGCTGTAGGAGGCCTGGTAGGGCTTGGTCAAGGGTAATATAACAGAGGAATTACTGAATCCCAAATGAAGCCTGAGTATAGTGGTAGGACCAGAAGAAAGTAAAAGGAAATAGAGAAAGAATTAGTAAACAAAAGGCATTTATAGAGGTTTAAATACAGACATGTACATATGTAAATATATAAATGATGATGGGAAATAGATCTATGTACAAATATTCATAGGTTTGGTCTTAAGGTAGCAGATAGACATTGGACCTCTACTCAAGTTCTCCCTCAACGCAAGAATACTTTGATCTCCTAACCAGGCATTCCATGATGCTCACCTTCCCGACAGAATCGCTGAAGACAAAGCAGGTACATAAGCAAATGTGGTGAAGAGAGCTGATGGTGTCTATCTATCAAAAGCTATAGTATCTGGAGTTTTAAAGGTTTGAAGAGAAACAAGCAGCAATCTAACTAAGAAGCAACAAAGCCCACATGGAAGAAGCACACCAGCCTGTGTGATCACAAGGTGATGAGGGGGATCATCTATCAGGCATCGAGGAACAAAAAAATCATATCATTGTGAATGAGGGAGAGTGCAGATTGGGTACTCACAGCCCATCTATAGACAAATGGACATCCCCTTACAGAAGGGTCACAAGGACAAGATGAGTTCAGGGTGCAGTACAGCACCAATGACACAACTTCTCTCTAGTCCTTTAATGCTTCCTCCCCTCCACTATCATGATCCCAATTCTACCTTACAAATCCAACTAGACTGGAGGAAGTGCAATAGTACAGATAAGAGCTGGAAATAAAAGGAAACCAGGAGAGATAAATCCTTCAGGACCAATAATGAGAGTAGCAATACAAGTTGGGTAAGTGGAAGGTGGGAGGAGAAAGGGGGAACCTGTAATCTCCTCCCTGGTTGGTGGAAAGCAGAGAAGTGGGTGGAGGGTGACATTGGACAGTGTAAGACTTGAAAAAATGATTTCTAAGTTATCAAGGACTCATGAAGGAGGGAGAGGGAAGGGAAGGGGGAGGGAAATGAGCTGATACCAAGGGCTCAAGTAGAAAGAGCTTTGAAAATGGTGAAGGGAACAAATGTACAAATGTGCTTGATGGCATGGATGGATGGATGGATTATGCTAAGAGCTGTAAGAACCCCCAGTTGAATGATTTTTTTTAAAAAAAATAGCACAAGCTAGCCCCAGTAGCTCCCTCCAAATGATGCCAATCTTAAGATCCTCTTGTGTCATTTGTCACCACCACCTTGCTTTCACCTGCATCACTGCTGGGAAAACCCCTCATTCCAGACTCCGGATGATGTTCTTAGTCAAACCTCGCTGAGTCTTTGGATTTTAGCCAGGCAATGGATAATTCCTAGATTGCATGGGACTATGAGGTATTTTAAAAACCCACATGTGAGTATTTTGTTAAGAAGTTTAGAAAATAGGAGAGGGGTCCAAGATGGCGCGGAAGTAAGCAGCCCATACGGGGAGCTCCGGTAAATTTGCTGTCCAGGAGGCCGCGTGGAAGTGCTCTGGTGAGTGGAAAGGTCCCTATGAGGGGCTCTCCCTGGCCAGGAGGGGACCCTGCCCCACATCCGCTTTCTTTTAAGGCCCAGAGGTCTGGGTCCATATATCGGAAATTTTCCTCTGCGGGCCAACCTTTGTGTGCCTTCCCGCCAGCCAGGACCGACCCCAATTCACTGCCTAACACGGGTCCTGCGAACAGGACGGCCTTCGTGTGGAGCTTTCCAGGGCTAGACTAGAACACCACAGTCACAGAGGAGATCCATTCCCTGCACCTTCCTGAGGGAGGCTGCGTGTCTCCCATGGATCCCCTCCGTGCAGGAGGACAAAGACCACTGTGCCGGCGGGCTCAGCTCCCTCGCTCCAGACCCCAGGGTCGAACCGCCAGCGGTATCTGCCGCCTGTGGCCAGTGCACTCACGGCCAGTGCCTAGACCGCCTCCTGCCCCCAGGCAGCCACGTGTGCCGGGTCAGTGGAGGCTCGACCCTGCCATTTCGGGGGCCTAACGCACAGGGAGTGGCCCAGCAGTCCCCGTGCGCCATTTCCCCTGATCTGAACCCAGGAAAGCCCGGGTAGCGCTCTGCACATACACATCTGGAGGGGAGGGCCAGGCGGGAGTTTTTCAACACAGCCGACCCTAGCGGGAATCGGGCCTCTGGGGTCACCGGCGGCGCCTGCAGCTTTTCCTAGATGGGGGGCCTGAACACTTGAATCTGGCTCTACCCTGCGGGCTTCCTCTGACCTTTCCTAGGTGGGGAGTCTGTCCCCTTGAGTCTTCCCTGTGGTCCTCTTCGGACCTCTCCTAGGTGGGGAGCCTGACTGCTTGAGTCTGGCTCTGCCGTGCAGTCCTCTTCCGGCCTTTCCAAGCTGGGGAACCTGGGTCGCCTGTGGGCCTTAGAGTCTGCCCCCAGGAGCCTGTGTGCACAGAATCAGTGTGAGAATAAGATAGCTGATTGGCTCAGGACTTAAGCTGAACTACTGCAAACCCAGCATCTGAGGTGGGAGCCTGCTGCACTGTACAGTGTGGAAGTCTGTGGCTGGGAGTGTGTGTCTAAGAATCTGTGTGTCCAGGAGTCTGTGTATACAGGAAGATGCGTGGAAATAAGGGGACAGCTGACTTTTAAGGCAACACAGCCCCTGCCTACACAGCAACCAGACCAATCTCCACAGTAAAACACAGGTACCCTGTGAAAACACCAACACCAACCACTCTGAAAGTACACAAGGGCCTTTGGTAGCCGAGGAATATGGCACCAACCTCTTCAAAAGCATCACGTAAACAACAGAACACCACATCAATGCTAATAAGTAAACAAAAAACACAAACCACAGCAACAGGTCTCATTACACTCATAGAAGAATCTGATGTGGATCTGCCACAAAAAGAAATTCTTTGAAGATTGATAGGAGAAATAAAAGAGATGAAGGAAGCTACACAGACAAAGGATGCAATGATAGAGGTGATGAAGGCCACAATAAAAGGGATGAAGTCCACGATAGAGGGAATGAGGATCAAGCATCAGAGAGAAATACAGGAGTTAACAGAGGAAATAGCAGAAGCTGCACGCAGGGTTGCAGATCTCACGAACAGATTGGATGAGGCGGAGACTCGTATCAGTGACCTTGAAGACAATCAGATTGACCTCAATAAACGCGAAAGACAATCAAACAAGATAATAAAAGAGACAGAGAAAAACCTGAGATCAATGAGCGATGCTATGAAAAGGAACAACGTCTGAATCATTGGTCTATGAGAACAAGACACAGTGAAGAAACCAACAGCTAATTTAGCAAGGGAATTCCTGAAAGAAAATTCCCCCAACCTAATGAATGAGAACCAGCCTATCATACAGGAAGCAGAGAGGACACCGAGTAGACTAGACCCCAGGAAGAACTCACCAAGGCATATAATAGTTAAACTATCCAATTTGAGGAAAAAGTGAAAATCCTAAGAACAGCAAAAGAAAAGAGGATGGTCACATATAAGGGCTCTCAGGTAAGAATATGTGCAGACCTATCAACAGAAACCATGAAGAGGAGAAGAGAGTGGACGAATATCTTCCTGAAGTTGAAAGAAAACAGCGCCTCCCCTAGAATTCTTTACCCTGCAAAGCTATCTATTAAGATTGATGGGAAATAAGGGTCTTTCAAGATAAGGAAAAACTTAAAGAATATGCCGTGAGACAGCCAACCCTGAGAAAAATCCTTGCCAATTCACTATGGCCAGAAGACCAACACCCACCAACACAAACATGAGACCATCCTATACTCCAACCTCACCAAGGAGCCAACAGACTAACCCTCATCACCAAGAACATATGGCCACAGGTAGAAAACATAGCAATAAAGAAGCCCCCAATGAAAACACAACAGAGCTATGAAAAGGGGAATAAGAAAACACACACACCAAAAAACACAAAACGCCAGTAATGAACCCACCACAGATTGGAATAATAACTCTAAATGTCAATGGCCTGAACTCCATCATTAAAATAAAAAGGTTGGCTGACTGGCTCAGAAAACATAATGCATCAATCTGTTGCCTGCAGGAAACACATATTAAGCTCACAGACAAGAATAAACTAAGAATAAAAGGCTAGAAGAGAATATAACAGGATAATGGTGAATAAAAAAAACAGGGGTCGCAATCCTAATCTCAGATTAAACAGTCCTTCAGGTTCAAGCCATAAAAAGAGACAAGGAGGGGCACTTTATAATGATCAAGGGAACACTTCACCAGAAACCAGCGAGCACAATAAATATATATGCGCCAAATGAGAGACCCGCGAAATTTGTCAAACAGACTATTCAGAACATGAAAGAAGATATTACAGACTCAACAATTATAGTAGGAGACTTTAATGCCACTATCAGAGAAAGACATATTTTGGGGAAAGAAGCTCAGCAAAGAGGCTATAGAACTAAATACCACAATAAAACGACTAGATTTGATAGACATATTCAGGACCTTCCCTCCAAATGCAAAAAAAAATGCACATTCTTCTCAAGTCTACATGGCACATTTTCAAAAATTGACCACGTGCTGGGACACAAGTCAAGCATAAGTAAATGCAAACACATAGAGATCATACAGATGTCCTTCTCTGACCACCATGCCATAAAGCTGGAAATTAATAAAAGGATCAGTAGTAAAACAAGGGCAAACAGTTGGAGAATGAATTACGAACTTCTGCAGCATGAATGGGTAATGACCCAGATTAGAAGGGAGATCAAAACATTTCTAGAAATTAATGAGAGTACTTCATATCAAAACCTCTGGGATACTGCAAAGGCAGTTATCAGAGGTAGTCTGATTGCAATAAGAGCATATATGAAAAAGGAAGAGAGTCATATGGCAGACACTCTCTCACAAAAACTTCAACAAGTAGAACAGAGCCAGCAGAGTAATCCCTCCAACAGTAAAAGAAAAGAAATAATAAAAATTAGGGCAGAGTTGAACCACTGAGAAGACAGAAAAAAAAACAATGCGAAAGATTAAGACAGCAAAAAGTTGGTTCTTTGAAAGGATCAATAAAACCAACAGGCCACTGGCAAACCTGAGCAAACAAAAGAAAGAACAAGCAACAATAGACAGGATGAGGAATGAAATGGGGGAAATCACAACAGACCCTAATGAAATTAGGATTATCACAAAGTACTATGAAAATGTGTACTCCATGTTCAACAATCTGGAAGACATGGACAAATACCTGGACAAACAATCCCTCCCTAGACTGTCCCAGATAGAGGTCAAGAAACTAAACAAACCCATAACAAGAGAAGAGATAGATAAGGTTATCAAGAATATATCAATAAAAAAAGCTCCTGGGCCAGATGGCTTCACTGGGGAATTCTATAAGGCTTTCAGGGAGGAACTGGCACCAATCCTCCACAAAGTTTTCCAGAGTATAGAAATGGATGGAAAACTCCTCAACTCATTTTATGAAGCCAGTATAACTTTGATACCCAAACAGGGAAGGAATCCCACAAGAATAGAGAACTATGGACCAATATCTCTAATGAACATAGATGCAAAAATCTTCAACAAGATATTGGCCAATAGAATACAAAAATATATAAAAAGCATAACCCACCAGGATCAGGTAGAATTCTTCCCAGAGATGCAGGGATGGTTTAACATCCATAAATCCATCAATATTATACATCATATTGATAAGATGAAGTATAAGGACCATATGATAATATCCATAGATGCAGAGAAAGCATTTGATAGCATCCAGCACCCTTTCCTAATGAAGATGCCCAGACAGATATGAATAGAAGGACAGTTCCTCAAGTTAATACAAGTTATCTATGAGAAGCCAACAACTAACACAATAGTCAATGGAGTAAAGACTAAATCAATCCCACTGAAGAAGGGGACTAGACGAGGATGACCCTTATCCTCACTACTAGTCAGTATAGTAGGAGGTCTTAGCAAATAACATAAGACAATGGAAAGACATCCAAGGTATCCAAATGGGAGAAGAGGAGGTCAAGTTATCATTATTCACTGATGACATGATCCTGAACATCACAAATCCCAAGAGCTCCACAATCGAAGTACTAACAGCGATAGAGGAATATGGAAGAGTGGCAGGATACAAGATCAACAAACAGAAGTCGATTGGTCTGTTCTACACATCTGACAAGACCAGAGAAGAGGAGATCAAGAAAGCAGTTCCATTCACAATAGGCAAGAATAAATTGAAGTACCTTGGGATATACCTAACCAAAAAAACAAAAGACCTATACAAGGAAAACTACAAAACCCTACTACAGGAAATGAAAACTGACCTCCACAAATGGAGGAACATCCCATGCTCAAGGATTGGGAGACGCAATATCATAAAGATATCTATCCTACCCAGGGCACAAGTTCAATGCTATCCCGATCCAAATACCAACAACCTTCTTCAGAGAACTGGAAAAACTGACCACCAACTTCATATGGAGAGGGAAAAAGTCCAGAATTAGCAGGGATCTCCTCAAGGATAAGAACACAGTCAGATGGCTGGCTTTACCTGACTTTCACACTTACTACAATGCCACAGTAGTCAAAACAGCATGGTACTGGCATAATGACAGATACACAGATCAATGGAAAAGAATAGAAAGCCCAGAAATAAAACCGTTAGCATATAGACAACTGATTTTCAACAAGGGCCCCAAAAACATCAAGTGGGAGGGTGATGCCCTATTTAATAAATGGTGGGTGGTGCCCTATTTAACAAATGGTGCTGGAGACAATGGAAATCTACATGAAGAAAAATGAAACAGGATCTCTACCTCACCCCATGCACAAGAACAAACTTGAGGTGGATCACAGACCTAGAAGTGAAACCACAAACCATCAGGACCATTAGCGAGAGAAGCGGGGAAAATGTAAGAACCTTGACCCAGGGAATACAAAGGCTAACTGCAATAGGACAGGGTACACATGCAGGGGAACCTGAAATTGACAAATGGGACTTACTTAGAATAAAACCCATGTGTGCATTAAAGGACTTTACCAAGAGGGTAGCCAGGCAACCCACAGACTGGGAGAGGATTTTTAGCAATGGTACAACAGACAAAGGACTTATTACAAAAATTTACAATACCCTCATCTCATGCAAGAAGATGAAAACAGATAGCCCTATGAAGAAATGGGAAAAAGAACTGAAAAGAAGTTTCACTAGGGAGGAGGTCTATATGGCCAATAAACATATGAGAAAATGCTCCCCCTCATTAGCCATCAGAGAAATGCAGATCAAAACAACCATGAGATATCATCTAGCACCCTCGAGGCTAGCCCAGATCAGAAAATCAGAATGCAACAAATGTTGGAGGGGATGTGGTGAAACAGGAACATTTCTACATTGTTGGTGGTCGTGTAGATATGTACAGCCACTGTGGAAAGCAGTCTGGCAATATTTAATGAAAATGAAAGTTGAACTACCCTATGATCCAGCTATCCCACTATTGGGTATATACCCAGAAAAGGCAAGAAATAAACCACAGCCAGTGGTATGCATGCCAATGTTTATTGCAACACAATTCACAATCACAAAGACTTGGAAGCAATCTAAATTTCCATCAGTAGATGAATGGATTAGCAAACTCTGGCACATACACACAATTGAGTGCTATGCCTCAATCAAAAGCTTGGAAAAGCACACGAAACACATCTCTGCTTGGGAAGAACTGGAGGAAATTATGCTAAGCGAAGTCAGTCAATCACAAAAGGAGAAGTACTGCATGAGCCCCCTGAGGTAAGTAGAAACAGTATGGTGAGTATAAAAGAGAAAACTCTTGTACCATAACAGCTGGTCCAAGAAGTGTGGTAAGGGGAGGAGGGAGGACCAAACCCAGGGAGGTACATGTTGGGTGAAACACAGTAATGGGAGAAAGATGAGGGGGTAGAGGGGATAGGGAGATAACAGGGAGTTCAAAAATGGAAGGATAACAAAGGGAAAGGGCACTAATCTACCTGGGGAGAGGGGGGGCGGGCGGAGCACTGATCTTGTCTCCACAGAAACT
>PVJH01025900.1:0-30848 GCA_004026705.1 Nesogale talazaci | reverse complement strand
AGGAATAGAAAGGGAGAACCAACTTCAGGGATCTACACGTAGCCTCCTCTCTGGGGCACGGACAACAGGGAAGTGAGTGTTGGGACACATTGTACAGTGTACAGGATGAAAAAATAATTTGTAAATTACTAAGCATTCAAGGGGAAAAGGGGGAGGAAGGGTAATATAGGGAGCTGATAATGGGGGCCTGGAGGGAGGGAGAATGTTTTGAGAGTAATGATGGCAATGAGTGTGTAAAAGCGGCCTGCACACAACTGATGTTGTTAGGGATTGTGATGGGAGTTGTAGGGGCCCCCCAAATAAAATGATTCATTAAAAAAAAGGGGGGGAGGGGAAAGGGGAGTTTTTGTTATTTTTTTAAAGAGGAGCTTGTATCAAGGGCTCAAGTGGAAAATGTTGGGAAATGTATGTGGAAACATGTGTGCAAATGTGCTTGATACAAATGATGTACTGAAGGTTGTAGTAGCTGTAAGAGCCCCCAATAAAATTAAAAAAAAAAACTCATAAAGAAATTAAAACTGGGGCTGAGCCCTGGTGGCGTAAGTGGTTGAGTGAGGGACTGCGGCCCGCGGATTTGGCAGTTCAAATCCAGCAGCGATTCTCAGGAACAGCACTGGGTGGTGCCCACGACCACCAGAGGCAGTGATGCCCCCCCAAAAAAAATTAAAACTGCAAAAGTAGATATGCTTAAAACTTACATAGATGCCATTCAAACTGAATTTGAAACTTATTTCAGAACTTTAAAGCCCATGGTCATATGTTCAGTTTTATAATAAAGCTTGATGAAATAAATGGAGGACAATGTGTTGAACCTACTATATTTCAATTTCTTTGAAATTGAAAATCTGGATATGGAGTTCATTGACTTCAAAAACTCAGCAATATGGACAGACAGATTCAAGGCTTTAAGAAGACAACTTGAAGCCACTGATGAAAGTCACTTCAGCGTGAGAGCCACATGTTGGGCATCACTTCCTTCCAAGTTGTCTTCGATAAAGAAAGTTGGTTTCACTTTACTATCTGCTTTTGAGCCCAGCTTCTCAGGTCAACAGGTATTTTTCCAAATGAAATTCATTATCAATTCACTGCGAAACAAGTTAACTAATGAAAATTCAGAATCGTGTGTTCTTTTAAAAACAATGAATTATCACCCAAATATCTCAAACCTTTACAGGGGTAATGAAACAGCATCAAGGAAGCCATTAAAATGATTAAATGTTCCTAATTAAATAGGTGTTCATTTTATTTATATGGTGTTTGCTCTTTTGCTAACATTTTATGATTTCTTTCAAGTTGTAAATATAGATTTGATTATAATAAATTTGAAATTCTAGGGCTGAGCCCCGGTGGCGTAGTGGTTGTGTGCGGGACTGCAGCCCACTGGGACGGAGGTTCAATTCCAGCAGTGGGGCTGGGCCTTCTACTCCCACCACCGGAGAGCAGTGATGCCAAAAAAAAAAAAAAATTGAAATTCTACATTTAACATACATTGGATTATTCCATCTGTATAATGCTTTTATTTTCTGTATTCTAAAATAACACATAATCTAAAATAGAAGTGATAATGACCCACCAGCAAAAATTTTTGTGAAAAAACAATTGAAAAATGACCCACTTGAAAAAAAATTGCCCACCACTGCTATAGACTATATGCTAGCTTCCATATACAATATTTTATATATGTGTGCTTATATACATAAATTGTGTATGTGCATGTGTGTTGGAGCCCTGGTGGTGTAGTGGGTAGGTATTGGACTGCTATTCACATGGTTGGCAGTTCAAAACCAGCAGCAACTCCGAGGCAGAAACATTGGGCTTTCTACTCCCCCAAAACATTTAGAGCTCCAGAAACCCACAGGGCATTGCTATGAGTCCACATTGACTCAATGGCAGTGGATTTTTAAATATATATATGTATTTTAATATATAATACTAGGGAAGACAAATTGAGGAAGAAAATTCCAAAGCACTGCTCTAAAAGACGAAGTAAAGCATTACGAAATGGGCAAAGACCTGGAGTTAGAAACAAAAAGAAAAGAACAGGCTAAGCATCTTTCATGCTGAAATAAATAAAGAAAAAAAATCAGTCTTGAGTTGAAGTATTGAAGAATTCTATGGGCAAAATAGTGAATGATGCAGAAAGCATCAAAAGAAGATGGGAAGAATACACAATCACGGTATCAAGAATTACTCAACCTTCAACTGTTTTACAATCAAGGCCCAATGGGATTGAAAGAACAATTTAAAGTTACCTGAAATGCATTGGTGAGAAAGAAGGCTCTAAGATCTGACAGATACCTCTTGACCTGAACTGGACTTCCCCACTTCTACAATGGCGTGAGCTACTTTCTTGCTAGAAATTTTCTGTGTTACATACACATATAAGCATTGCTGGCTTTGTTTCTCTGGAGAACCTATTCTAATGCAGTGTATCAAATTCATTCTTGAGATGATCTTTAAATTAAGGCAGGATCTATTCAGTCACATTTTTGGTTCTTGTGGACTTGTTTTAAATTTCTTCAACTTGTACTGGCATGGGAGCAATTGATGATCCCATTCTGCCCCTGGCCTTGCTCTGACTGAGGATAAAAATCCATCATCTTTTCCCACAGATATTTTATTGACTTGATTCCTAGTTAAAATGTAAAAGTAAAATGTAAAAAGTTTACATTTAAAAGTTAAAATAAAAAGTTATTTCAGCAAATGTCTTGAAAAATTGTATCATGCAATCTCTGGAGTCATTTCTAACACCAAGACCCTATTTTTCAAATACTTATTATCCTTTCCCCTTGTTTTCAACTTTCATATTCCAACCACTAATGAATATCAAGTGCATCTTGATTGTATGTTTGATCAATATCAGTTTTCAGAAATGAGTGAAAATCTATGACTTCTTCATACCTGTCAGTAAAGGTTGGTTGTGGAAATTTGAATAATTGTATAAACTAGACTTCTTTATAGTTAAGTAAAATATTATGCTATAAATGACAGTATTGTGCTTTAGGATACATCCTGAAATATTCCTTTTTGAAGATAAACATAGTGTCATTCCTCTTTAATTTCTCATTACCACCATAGTGAATTTATACATCTCCCAGTGGGAATTTCTGGAATAGCAAGAATTTCTCTTGGAAACATGGCCAGAAGTAGAGATTTTAGATTATAGGGTGTGTGCAAATTGCTCTCACAAGTTGTTGAAATTTACATTCCCATATCCTATCCAAAATTGTTGGTTCACTAGAATTTCTTTCTTTTTTTATTATTAAATCATTTTATTGGGGGCTCTTACAGTTCTTATAACATTCTATGCATTAATTGTGTCAAGCATTTTTGTGCATGATTATCATTTTCTAGACATTTGCTTTCTGTTTGTTTGTTTGTTTGTTTGTTTGTTTGTTTTGGGGGGGCATCACTGCCCTCTGGTGGCTGTGGGAGCTACCCAGTGCTGCTCCTGAGAGCCGCCACTGGATTTGAACGCCAAGCCTGCAGGCCATAGTCCCGCACTCAACCACTTACGTCACCAGGGCTCAGCCCGACATTTACTTTCTGTTTGAACTCTAGGTATCAGATCCTCTTTTTTCTATTTCTCCCCCTTCCAGCTCTGTGACTCCTTGATAAATTATAAATTATTGTTGCTTTCAAATCTTACACTGTCTCCCTTCACCCACATACCTGTTTTTCATCTCTCTGGTGGGGGTGGGGGGAGGTTTCACTAAAATGTCAATATTTTGTCAATTTGATGAAAATTTGAAATATGTATGTATGAAATATTATGAATATCTTTTAAATTTTTATAGTGATTATACATTTCTCAAATATAATAGTAGACTAGTATAATGAACCTCTATCAACCTACCTTCAGCAATGGTCAACTCCTTACCAATCTTGTTTTCGTTCTACTATTATTTTTAGATTTTGTTCATACGTATCACACTCAGTGGAAGAAAGATGGTGCTCTGTTTTCACAAAGAATCTTAGCCTCAGAAACTCTAGGGGACAGTTCTGCTCTGTCCAATAAGGTTGATGCATCAGAACAGAAGGATGACACATACAAGGAGGATATAGTATACACTTTCTGCCCCAAAGTTGTTGTTTTCTTGTTCTTGTTCTTTTTCCTCAAGAAGTCCTGGTCCCTTTCAGGGGAAATAACGTTTAGAGGCCAACAAGCAAACCAAATTCACTGCTATCAAGTTGATTCCAACATATCCTGACCCCTTATGGTAGAACTGCCCCTGGGGGTTTCCAAGACTGTGGGAGTGGAAAGCTCATGGTTCTTCCAAGAAGTAGCCGGTGTTTCCGAGTTGCTGGCCTTGTGACTGCTAAACTCATTGTGCTGCCTGAGCTCCTGCAGAGGACATACACTGGGCTCATGGGTTCTTGATTGGTTGTTGTTTCTAGGCTTTGAATCCTTAGAAATATGGTTAAGAAATATGGTTTGCTTGTTTGTTTTCAGATAAGCTACATCAAAAATTTTAAGTGAAACTTCTGGTTCATATTCAAGACTCTGTTTTTTTGTTTGTTTGTTTGTTTGTTTGTTTTGTGATAAAGGGAATAAATTTACTGAATGGATTTGTTTTTTGTCTTTGATTCCTGGTAATCTCTAAAAGCTTGTCATGTTCCCAGTGCTTAAGATGTCTGTGTTACCAGGAGCCCTGCAGACCACACCTGAAGGTTGATGCTAATGAAGTGACTGAAGCTGAAGCTGGCCAGGCCAGAAAGACCCGCTGTCTAGTACCAACCTGATCATCACCTTTTGCTCACCTAGTATGATTGGCCCACCTTGAGAGTGGGTGCAGGGCCTGGAGTTTGCAGGAAGTCATGAATCCCTGGGGACAACGGTGGTTCAGAGATAGAATTCCAATCTTTGGGGGGTTAGGGATTGTGACCCCATAAGCCTGTCCAGTGCCATAGCAACACACAAGCCTTCACTGACACACGGGTGGTGGCTGCCAGTGAGGTGCACCGTCTGGAAAGCAAACCGAGTCTTCCTAGTTGTGTGGGTCTTTGGTGCCTTCAGGTTGGTCATACTCAAAGGAAACGTGCGCACCACAGAGTGAGACATTCCCCAGGCCTGCACCATCCTCACAGTGCTGGCTCTATCTGACTCCATGGCTACAGCCTCATTTTTTAAAAAAGAAACCCCTTGGCATTGAGTCGATGGCAACTCATAGGAGCCCTGTAGTAAAGTGACCGGACTGTAAGCAGGACACCTCTGAGCAGGGCGGGGGAGCGTGCGTGTGTGTTTGATTAACGTTTTGGTCTACTTGGAGCAAAAAAAATGTTCATAGAACGCAAAAATAAGGCTGAGGCCCGGTGGCATAGTGGTTGTGCGCGGAACTGCGGCCCACTGGGATGGAGGCTCAATTCCAGCACCACAGGGGCAAAGGCTGGGCCTCCTACTCCCACCACCAGAGGGCAGTGATGCCCTAAAAACCTAAAAAAAAAAAAAAGAAGAAGAAGAAGAAGAAAAGAACGCAAAAATAGTATTGTAATACATTTATTTAATTTTAAAATGCCGCGGGACACAGACAAATTATTAAAAAGTGGGACGTTGGGTCACTTTACGTCTAGGACAGGGTAGACCTGTTCCTGTGAGTTTCTCAGAGTGTAACTCAGTCCTGGAGCAGAGAGCCCGTTCTCCCTGGAGCCTCTGGTATTTCAAAGTTCTGGCCTTTCAGATTATAGCTCGATATGTAGCAGCACCACCAGGGCTCCACATAGCAGCATAGACTAATGAAATAATTGAGACTTTGGTCACTGAATATGCTAAAGAGTCCTAGGCTTCCGTTTCCCCTTCTAATACCTCAGGATCAAGAAAAGAAGCAGGGCTTCTAGAGAGGGGCCAATTGTATGGTCTTGGACAGATCAAGTCAGCTACCTGAGCAGTTTCCTTATTTTTTAAAAAAATGAGAAGATGCAGTGATAAAACCTTTCTTAACCGCAGCAGTTTCCTTCTGTTGTCCAAATACCGTAAGCTTGTTGTTACCTCGGGGCCTTTGCACTGGAATATGACTGCCTCGGCTCCTTTTCGTTATTTGAATATCAGCTCCAAAGTCACTGCCTCAGAGAGAGCCTCCTGATTCTATACTCTACAACAGGACCCCTCCCATTACTCTAGCATAACAATATATTTATGTTTTCCTGCTTATACCAGGGCTGATACTCAGCCCTCAGCAACTAACCTGTAGGTTGACAGTTCCACTCCATCATCCATGACGTGGGAGAGAAGACTGGGCAGTCTGCTCCCAGAGCGATGATAGACGAGAAAACCCCAAGTCAGTTCTGCTCTGTCCTACAGCTGTCAGACTTGACTGATGACACGTGACACTGCTCACAAAACCAAACCAAACCGGCTGCCAGAGAGTTGGTTCCAATGCACAGAGACCCTCTGGAATAAAGAAAGACTGTCCCTTCAGGTTTCTCAAGCTGTACATTCTATAGGAACAGAAAGTCTCATCTTTCTTCTGCCAAAAAACTGGTGGGTTTGAGCTGCTGACTTTATGGTTAGCTAACCAATTCATCGCCCACTATGCCACCAGAGATCCTTACAACAATATTAACACCTATTTAATTTAGTTATGTCTCTCTCTAAAATGTAAAGTCAAGGGCAAAGTCCTTGACTGTCTTTTTTTTTTAATTAATAAATCATTTTATTGAGGGCTCATACAACTCTTATCATGATCCTTCACTGTCTTGTTGATATAGCCTAAGTTTTTCAAACAGGGTCTGGAACGCAATAGCTACGGAATAACGATGCCTATTGAGTGAAAGTATAACTGAGCTAAGTTCCAAAATTCCTTTCAGCTGTAAATCCAAGGATTTGTGCTTAGTGTAATGACTGCGTAAAGGAGTGCTAGTGGCAGAGTGGTTAGGAGCTCAACTGTTCCCATAAAGCCCTTCAGTTTGAACCTACCATACATTCCACGGGGAAGGATGTCGCCATCTGATTCCACAGAGAGTGTCGTCTTGGCTGCTCTAGAAGACACTTCTACTCTCTCTCTCTCTCCCTCTCTCTCTCTCTCTCTCAATGATTTTATTGGGGGCTCTTACAGCTCTTATAACATTCAATGCATCATTTTTTAAAATTTTATTGGGGGCTCTTACAGCTACTACAACATTCAGTACATCATTTGTATCAAGCACATTTGCACACATTTCCACATATATTTCCAAACATTTTCCACTTGAGCCCTTGGTACAAGCTCCTCTTTAAAAAACAACAATAGGCTGAGCCCCGGTGGCGTAGTGGTTGTGCGCGGGACTGCGGCCCATTGGGACGGAGGTTCAATTCCAGCAGTGGGGCTGGGCCTCCTACTCCCACCACCAGAGAGCAGTGATGCCCCCCCCCAAAAAAACCCTACCCTTTCCCCTCCCCCCCTTTTTTTTAATGAATCATTTTATTGGGGGCCCATACAACGCCCATCACAATCCTTAACATCAGTTGTATGCAGGTCACTTTTACACACCCATTGCCATCATCACTCTCAAAACATTCTCCCTCCCTCCAGGCTCCCATTATCAGCTCCCTATATTACCCTTCCTCCCCCCCTCCCCCTTGAATCCTTAGTAATTTACAAATTTGTAATTTGTCAATGCATCATTTTTTATCGAGCATATTTGTATACATGTTGCTATGTTCATTTCCAAATATTTTCTACTTGAGTCCTTGATATAAGCTCCTTTTCCCCCCTCCTTTTTTTCCCCCCTACTCTGTCTTATATGCTCTAGAGGGCACTTCTCCTCTGTCTTATATCACTGAGTTGGGATCCGATGCAGCAGTCTGATTCCATAGAGATTATAGTTTGGGATGCTCTAGAGGACACTTCTCCTCTGTCTTACATCATTGAGTTATATATTCAATATTGAATATAAATATTGAATGATGCTGGAAGCACAAAAGGAGATCAAAGGAATGTGCAGTGTCACTGTACCAAAATGAACTGGTTGATCATCATTGCGGAAGGTAGGACATGATCAAGAATAGATGACAGTAAAGGCAAAAGCCCAAGATGCACTAGTCATTAGAAAGTGACTACTACGCCACTGGTATTACAAAATCCATAAAGTTCCCCACAGTGGACAGGTTTCTTTGGAGCTCTTGAGAGAGTTAAGACAGAATAGGAAGGACTTGGTGACCAACTTCTAAAACAACTGGCCAAAGAAAACCTTATAAATAGCCACAGAACATTAATACACTGACAGAAGATGAGCACCCTAGGTTAGAAGGGACTGAGAACACAACTGGGCTAAAATTGACTCCTCAAAAGTAGAACTGATCTTCAAAACATGGATGGAAAAACCTTTAGGAGCCTTTGTTTACTGATGAGGAATAACTCAAAATGAGAAGAAACCGTTGCAAACATACATTAAGAAGCAGAATGCAGAAAATATACAGTACAAAAGTAGGAAAATTGGAAGTTATCAAAGATTGTCATGCTAGGCATTGGTGAACTAAAATGCCCTGGTATCAATCCAGAAAACCATCATGGTCTACTATGCTGGCAATTACAAATTGAAGAAGTGTTACATTTCATAACCCACTCTGTAGTACAACTGTCAGTAATAGGATAATATCCATACACCTAAAAAAAAAAGGTCAATGGATAAGAGCATTATTGAAAACCACATCATCTTTTGCAGTCAGAAATTCATTAAACATGTTAACAAGGTGCTTTGATAATTACTAAATGCTAACGTTGAAAATAAAAATATCAGTAGTTGGAAAATATAAATCCCTTGGTGACAGAAATGACACCAGAGAAATGTTACAAGACCAACAACTTACTCACTGGAAATGCCTTTTTTCAACAATGGAAGTAGTGATTATACATGTGGATCTCACCAAATGCAATACATAGGAATTAAATTGACTATATCTGTGGTAAAGACATGTGATTAGTCAGAACGAGGCCAGGAGTTGCTGCAGAATGGATTATCATTTGCTCATATACTAATTCAAGTTGAAGCTGAAGAAGGCTAAAACAAATCCCAGAATAAAAAGACTGAACATACTCACCTGAAATTAGGGACTATCTCAAGAACAAATTCAATGCATAGGACACTAATTCCCTTAGATCAGGCAAGTAGACATCAAGTACATTATACATTAGGAAAGTAAAAGGTCATTGAAAAGAAAGACATGGGCTGAGCCCCAGTGGCGTAGTGGATGTGTGCGAGACTGCGGTCCACTGGGATGGAGGTTCAATTCCAGCTCACAGGAGCAAAGGCTGGGCCTCCTACTCCCACCACCAGAGGGCAGTGATGCCTAAAAAACTAAAAAAAAAAAAAAAGACATGACCAAAATGAATGTCAGCAAGGATTTTGAACCTTGCTCTTGATCATAGAGTAGTGAAAATGAAAGGAAGACTTGATAAAAAGAACTGATCAGATGGTTTCAAAGGGCAGCTTAAGCAGAGAATTAAAACACTAGAAGGCCCACCTTCGTGTTGCCCATCCACTTTGGGAAACCAGTGGATGTGGTGTCAAAAAAGGTGCAAATGAAACACCCTGGTAGCTATGTCCTGCTTTTTTGTTTTGTTTTGTTTTGTTTTGTTTTGTTTTTTGGTCATCACTGCCACTGGTGGTTGTGGGCGCTACCCAGTGCCACTCCTGAGAGCCGGCTGCTGGATTTGAACCGTCAAGCCCATGGGCCACAGTCCCGCAGTCAACCACTTATGCCACCAGGGCTCAGCCTATGTCCTGCTTTTGAATTTGGTTTCTTTGGCGAAAGAGCTGCATAAGGGACAATTGAAAAAAGAAAAAAAGAAATTAAAAAAAAATAATAAAACACTAGGAGGAAAAGAACAAAGACCCAAATATTGCAACTCTAGGCTTACAATGTGTGGCAGCATGTACTTGTGTGTCAATTTCATGACTGGGAGTGTAGCCTGGGAGTGGGTGGAGTCTAGCCTGTCAATCTGGAGATAGCCAATGAGGCCTCTATGTGGGCATGGTTTTCTCTTGAGAATTTTGGGAAGTTTCACGGTATTTCCCAATTGGAGAAGAGAGACTTGACTGAGTCTCTGAGAAGACAAATCACTGACAAGAAGAGATAACAGCATGCTGATCGATCCTGATTCCTGCAGAATGGAGGAACCAGAGAAGAGGCCACATGGGCTTGCCCTGATGGAACCAAACCTCTGAGGCTGGAGAAGCCACACGGAGACTCCTCCCAGTGCTGAGAGGCTTCTTCTATTGCCACCAGACACACAAGATTCTGCACTCACTCACCTGTGATTGTCCTGGTGTCATCGCACATGCTTCATAAGTCAGAAGGAGACGTTATAGACTGGTATTGGACATATGAGATAATATTGGACTTATGACTTTGGACTGGACTGGGTTGGGGTGCTTTCTCAATGTTCCATTCCTCTTGTATATAAACCTTTCCCTTATACCCATATGCGTGTCTATGAATTTCTTTCTCTAGTCTACCCGGACTATCATACAATGAAAACACAGGGGATCCAGCACAGGTGAACCCTCAGGACCAGTGGGGAGAGTGACAATAGCAGGAGGGTGGAGGAAAGGTGGGGTAGAAAGGGAGAACCAATCACAAGGATGTATATGTAACCTCCTCTCTGGAGAACAGACAACAGAAAAGTGGGTGTAGGGAGACATCGGACAGTATAAAATATGACAAAATAATAATTTCTAAATTATCAAGGGTTCATGAGGGAACGGGGAGTAGGAAGGAAGGGGGGGGGGAAATGAGCTGATACCAAGGGCTCAAGTAGAAAGCAAATGTTTTGAGAATGATGATGGCAACAGATGTACAAATGTGCTTGACACGATGGATTGCAAGGATTGTGATAAGTATTGTACAAGCCTCCAATAAAATGATTTTTTTAAAAGCCTTGGTGACATAGTGGGTTATACTTTGGGCTGCCAAACACAAGGTTAGCAATTTAAACCCACTAGTTGCTTCAGGGGAGAAGGCTGAGGCTATCTGTTCTCATAAAAACCTTCAGCATTTTGGTACTGGAGAAATAATGAATGATGCTGGAAGCATCAAAAGAAGATGGAAAGAATGTGCAGGGTCACTGTACCAAAATGAATTGGTTGATCGTCATTGCAGAAGGTAGCATATGATCATGAATAGATGACAGTGAAGGCAAAATTCCAAGGTGCACTCAAGTCATTGGTCAAAAACAAGAGGTTTTTTAAAAAATCATTTTATTGGGAGGTCTTACAGATATTACAACAACCCATTATTTAGTTAGATCAAATATAATTGTACAATTGCTACCACATTCACTTTCAAAACATTTCCTTTCTTCTTGAACTCTTTGATATCAGCTCCCTTTTATCTCCTCCCTCCCACACCCTACCCCAAGGCTCCAGAACTGTCCGAAATGTTTCAAGGCACAAAAGTCCTGCTGGAGACACTCATTCATTTATGCCAAGAAATCTAGAAGATAGCTAACTGGCCAGTGGACCAGAAGAGATACATATTTGTACCTATTCCTGAGAATGTTGACTTGACAGAATGCAGAAATTTTCAAACCATATCCTTAATATCATGTGTAAGTAAAATTTTTGCTGAGGATAATTCAAAATGGATTGCACAAGTACTTTGCCAGGGAACTGCCAGAAATCAAGCCAGATTCAGAAGAGGACATAGGACAAGAAACACTACTGTTGGTGTCATATGGATCTTGGCTGAAAGCAGAGAATACCTGGAAGCTGATTCACGTGTTTTATGAACTTTCCAAGGGTATTAGACCATGTGGATTATAAAAAATTATGGATAACATTGCAAATAATGAGAATTCCTGTGTTCATGGGGAACCTGAACATTGACCAAGAGATAGTCAATTGAACAAAACAAAGGACTGCTATATGCATTAAAATCCGGAAAGTATGCTTCTGGGTTGTATCCTTTATCCTCCTCCTCAATCTGTATGCTGCGCAAATAATTTGAGAAACCTGGTAATATGAAGAAGAGCAAGCATTGACTGAGATTGGAAGAAGGCTCTGTAACAGCTTACCGTGGCATACAGCTGATATAACTTTGCTGAAAGCCAACTGGAAGCCCTCACCGATAAAAAATACACAGCCTTCAGTTTGGATTAGGCCTCAAAGTGAAGAAAATGAAAAGCGTCACAGCTGCCTTTTTTACAAAGAAGGCAATGGGAAGAAGGAAGCCCCTGCCTCTCCCTAAACTGAAGCCAAAGCAAGAACTGGAGGCCAACAAGGATGTGCTGAAAGGCGACACATCCTCTACCTTCCAGCAGCCTAAGACAATGAAACTAAAAAGGCAGCCCAAATATGCTCAGAAGAGTGTCTCAAGGAGAAACAAGCATGACTACTCCACCATCCTGAAGTTCCTCATGACCACTGAGTCAGCCGTGAAGAAACTGGAAGGGCTGAGCCCCGGTGGCGTAGTGGTTGTGCGCGGGACTGCGGCCCACTGGGGCGGAGGTTCAATTCCAGCAGTGGGGCTGGGCCTCCTACTCCCACCACCAGAGAGCAGTGATGCCCCCCCACCCTAAAAAAAAAAGGAAACTGGAAGATAACAACACACTTGTGTTCACTCTGGATGTCAAAGCCAACCAGCACCAGATCAAACAGGCTGTGAAGAAACTCTCTGACATCGCTGTAGCCACAGTTGACCTCTAGATCAAGCCTGAATGTAGGACGGCGGCAGATGTTTGAGTAGGCTCCTGACAGTGATGCCTTAGATAGTGCCCGAGCAGAGGGGATCCCCTGAACTGGGGCCCGCTGGCTAAGTCTAACTATAAACATTTTCAAGACCACTGAAATCATCGCGGCTGGGTCAATAAAGAATATCATGGCAAATGAAGAAAAGACTGAAGTTGTCAAAGATTTTATTTCACTTGGATCCACAATCCATGCCCCTGTAAGCAGCATTCAAGAAATCAAATGACCTACTGCGTTGGACAAACTTGCTGTGCTACAAAAGACCTCTTTACCATATTAAAAAGACCAAAAATGTCAGTTTGAGGACTAAAGCGGGCCAGCCAATTGCCTCATATGCACACAAAAGCTAAAACAATGAGTAAGACAGACCCAAGAAGAAGTGATGCTTTTGAATTATGAGCTCCGTGAAAAACGCCATTGAGTTCCAGAAGAATGAATAGCTGTCTTGGGAAGAAGCACATCCAGAAGGCTCCTGAAAAGCAAGAAGGGTGAACGTTTGTCTCACTTGTTCTGGCATGCCCCCAGGAGGAACAGTCCCTGGAAGGACCTCATGCTGGGTAAAGCCGAGTGTCAGCCAAAAAAAGAGGGAAGTCTCTCAGCAAGATGAATTGATACCGTGATCAGAGCAATGGGCTCAGACTTAGCGAAGATGGAGAGGATGGTGCAGGACCCAGGAATGTTTCCTTCTGTCGTACCTGGGGTCACTATCAATCGGAACCAACTGGCCAGCACCTCACAGCAGCAACAGAAGCACCTTAAAGAAGGGAAAAGCAGCCATGGAAAGCACACAGCTCCTTTCTGAGTCATATGAGGGCTCATCATGAGCTGGAATCAACTCAAGAGCAACTGGCATCATCCCATGGAGCCCTATGCAAGCACAATGGTGGCATTCCAGTGTGGAAACTGAGGCTGTGAACGACATGTCAAAGGCCTGCTAGAAAGGAAGGCAGTACAGCTGGTAACACTATCGGGAAAGGCAAAAGCAGGGAATTCGGTTAAAGACCCTCCCAATGCTCGTGCCATCCCACTCTGTCCACCTTTCTCCCAAGAGCTGTTTAGCTGGCCAAGCCACTATCCCTCTCTGTGCATGCAGTTTCTCCATCCTAAAGAGAAGACTTTAATAACCATGGAGCTTTGCAAAGTGAACAGCACAAAGCCTCTTTGCAGAATGCTGTGCCCTTTCTTCACCCCTGGATCATTCCAAGAGGCCCAGAGGAGGTGACGAAGAAGGGGCCCAGAGCCAGGGCTGTGGTGAAAGGGAGAGGAGCTGGTTGCCATGGTTTGTTTACTCACCTGAATCTCTGGCCTGCCCCTAACCTCGGTGCTCTCACCTGCTCAGGTAAAGAGGTAGGGGGAGCCTTGCTGAACCAATGAGCTACGTTCACGCTCTTAAAGGCACCCTGCAGCTGGCAAGAAAAGCTGCCTGGTGAGCTGGCCTGTGGGTGCCAGGAGGCAGCCGAGCAGCCTGGAAGTAGCTAAGCCCTCCGTGGCCACACGCTGACCCCAGAGCCTGGTCACTCCATGTCCTGGCAGGTGCTCTCTTCAGGGAGGCCTTCTTAACTCTGGCCAGAGGCAGCTTTCCAGGAGCCCTCACAGACTCTCAGGGAGGAGAGGAGCAGACCCTTGGCAGCTGCCCTCAGGCACCTGAGAAGTCTTTTCCCTGTCCTGACCCCCTTCAGCAACACTGGTGAGTCCTGATGCCCTGGGCTTCTGGAACCTCGGCAGGGTGTGGTGGGAAGTGGCCCCTCCCCTGGGGTACCAATGGTGGCATTTGACTCCAGTCTTGCTGGGTGACCTTGAGCAAGCCACTCCACCTCTCTGAGCCTCCCATTCCCCCATCGGGGAAAAACAAACACATGAGGCACTCCAGCTTCCACGTCAGCTTTCCCCTGTCACACCTCCTGTTTTGAAAGATTTTCCTCTGCCAATCTGGGCCTGTTACATAATGATGTGTTGATTGGTTGTTCCCCTTTTACGTTAATATTGGCCCTTTAATAGCCAATTCCCCCGTCTTCTCCTCGGCAGGCACAAACCAAGGCCCTAGCACTGAGCTGATGTAAGCTTAGCCAGGAGCACAGAAATGTGAGGTTTTCATCTGTCTGCTAGTTTTTATCTAGAGTCAACATTTGATTTTCATTTGGCCTTTTGATTATGAGAAATAGGATATTGGTGACTATTTCCAGAGCCTGGGACCCCAGACAGGGAACTCCTGTATCTAGCTCTCATAGTTTATGGAATTTTGCTGCTCACCCATGGGACACAGTCCTAAAAGTGGGATCCCTGAGCCTGAAGATTTCCTGTGCAGGGGTCGACTTTCCCAGGAGTTCCCGTTTGGCTCATCTCCTCACTGCTCAGAGCTGGGAAACCCTGGGTGGGGGGGCTTCTCTGCAGGTGTGACCCGGGTGATGGGAACAGGTAGGTGGAAGCACAGGTGATGGATGTAGGCCAGGCATGTATGGTGGACACAATTTGTGCTGGAATCCAGGAGATGGAGTTCCAGTCCTGTCTCTACATTGATTTGTTCTGTGACATCAGGCCTGTAGGCTTACCTCTCATCTGAAAAATGGGAGGTTGTAGTCTTCGCACTTTGTGACTAACAGGTAGTCTTAGGGTCAAGTAAGATAGTATAGTTCACAGACATTTAGATTTTGCAGATGCTAAGAAGTACCCCAAATTCAAAAGGCGACAAAAGGCAAATGTGTGCCTTTTGTAGGTTGGTGCCTTGGAGTCGGCTCTGACTCACGGTGACAGTACAATGGAATGAAGCGCTCCTGGTCCTGTGCCACCTCCACAACTGTTCTTATGTGTGAACCCATTTAAAGTAGCATCTGATCTATGACGTGACCTTTGAGGTCAAGACCTATTCCCATTAGGGTAAAATCTGGCTGCTTGTGGAAAGTCTTTTTCTTAGAAAAGAAAAAGAAAAAGGGGCATTTAATGGGACTTTTTGAACGTTGAATAATCTAAACAAAGAGAAAGGGAAAATAGCTCACTGAATCATGGAATTTCCTAGTGACTCCTAGAATCGAAGCTCAGTTCTGGAACATGGCCCTAATGCATGAGGCTGTACAATCCAGGGTCAGAGCATGCCCTTGGAGATCAATCTTGAGTTCAAATACTGTAAGAACCTAGCCTAGTGGAGACCTTGGATGAGGGTCACTTTTCAACGAGGAGAAGGAAAATTTAAAGAGGGGAAGATACTGGGGATGTAGAAAATGCTGGGTAAGTGGTGACTATTGTTAAATTGGGATTCTGCTTAGAACACAGGGACTCAGAACCCCATATATGCTGCACCAGAGATGCCTAGCTCCTTCAGGTTCCTGATCCTGGGAGACCCAGTGGGCAGGTTAAACTGGTTCAGAATCAGTTTCCCCATTTGTAAGATGGGGTCCCTCAAGCCCTTGCCAGTTTACCCTGGGCAGCAAGCAGACACTGGGAAGCCGCTAAGTGAACAATCGTCTTGGAACTAGTCCTGCATGCATGGAACATTGCTGCTCCTTGTTCCAGGGTCCCAGCCAGGCACTGAGCTCCTTCTACTTGCTCATTTCAGTACCAGCTACTCCATTCTCTTGTCTCGTGCAGCATCTTACTGAGCAGACAAGTCTCTGGGAACCCTGGGCTTAAGGAATGTGACAGCGTCTCCCCTCAAGCAGAGGTGAGAGAAGGAGGTAGAATAAAGGTAAAAAGTGAGTCTGCCCAGGAAAAGGGAAGGCAGCCTCCCTTGCCCAGGTCTGTGGGCAGGTAATGTATGTGGCTGTGTAAGGGTTAATGAAATTAAAGCCAAAAGATTCTGAGGTTGAGTAGGCCCCGAAGATCGTCTTAGCCAGGAGGCATCTCTTCTACACCAACATTGGAAAGTTGCAGCTGAACCCTAGGGAAGGCTTCTAAACACCCTTCCTTGGTAACCAGCCTTGGCATCTCAGAATCATCCCAAGGGTGTATGTGGTATGTGTGTGTGAGCATGTCTGAGTGCCTCTGGTGTCTGAGTTACAGCTCCAAGGTCCCCAAGAACCTGAACGCTGGAGAAGAATGCTGGGTTGAATGGAAGGAGAACCATCAGGATTGAGGCCCCTTTAGTCATCATGAAGCTTAGTGGCCCTTTGGAAGAGAATAGACTACTGAGTACCTCCGATTGGCCAAGGATTGTGCTAGGCAGTTTGGATTCATTACTGTAAACTTCATCGTAGGCCAGTTTTGTGGGTGAGATCCTTGAGGTGCAGAGAGGCTACAAGTCATGAATATGGTTAACAAGTGGCAGAACAGGGACTCACGTGGTTCTAAAGGTCTTACTGATTTCATCAGAAGTTGCAGAGCAGGTCAAATACTGCAGCACTGAGATGTGTTTGCTTCAGCCTAGGTAGTGTTTTTTGTTGTTAAAATTTGAAATATTTAGATACCAAGTTTTAAAAATGGAGCTGTTTCATATAAAACTCTAGATTCCTACTCTGTTTTTAAAAATCAGGAAGGGTATCTGGATCTGCATTCTCATTGGACAATGATCAACTTGAATTGACTATTAGCGGCAGCTTTAACCAGAACATGAAACCTCTAGTTTGTCACAGTCCCCACCACCCTCTATCATCATCCACCTAGCCTTTATGATATCATGTATGGCTCATATACGCTTGGTTTTATAGCCTCTATATTACATTCTATGCCAGTGCTTCTCAATCTGGGTGGCAATCCCTTCGGGGGTAAAATGACACTTTCACAGAGGTCGCCTGATTCAAAATAGTAGCAAAATTACAGTTATGAAGTAGCAACAAAAATAATTTTATGGTGGGGGGGGTGTCACCACAACATAAGGAACTATATTAAAGGGTGGTGGCATTAGCAAGGTTGAGCGCCACTAAGACATAGATACAGACCTAGATTCTGATACCAACTCTGGGGGTGATGATAGATAAGTTTTAGCTGTCCATTGGGCTAGGTGCACTCTGAAATAACTTCCTACATGAGTCCTGAAAAGATCCAGCTACCTCTTGACCCCCTACCTATGTGATCTGGGTTTGTGCTGGACCCTCTATGTCTGATGGTCTTTGTGACATAGCATGCTCGGGACAAGTAGGATCTGATGCCACCAGGATGCCCATTCCCTGCAACTTTGATCAAAGCCCCATTCCATTGTCCTGATTCATCTGATCCATGAGGCCTGATTGGACTGTGAGGGGTTCTACTGAGATTTCAACACCTGTGTCCCATGCTAACCTTCTTTCTGCTGGAGGGCATAAAAAGCCTGCTAAGGACTTTTTCTTTATCCATTCTATCCACACATGATCTCAGTTTCTCTCTCTCTCTCTCTCTCTCTCTCTCTCTCTCACACACACACACACACACACACACACACACTCCCTCTCTCCCTCCCTCCCTCCAGACATAGCCAAGCTTTTTAAGTCTTTTATCTACTTACTACCTTACTTGAACTTCTGACATCAGATTGTTGGAGTCATGGCATATCACAGATGGGATTGTGGTGGGTACCTTCGAAGCTGATTATGTAGTCCAGTGAGGGTAAGCAGGTCTTACTTCTGTGCCAATTCTGGTCAGTTGGTAGAAGGCTGAAATGGTTCCTGAAGCGACACGTGGGCATGGCACGGCAAGATGCTGGGTTCTATTGTCAATGTCTACTGTGGGCATGGCAAGGAGCAGCACCAGGGATGATCAGAAATTTGCTCTGTGATGAAATGTAATGCAGTCAACTACTTAAGGTCAGTGGCAGGTGAACCTGCCCTCGACAAAGACGACTCATTTCTGAGTTACATAGAGTGAAACACAGCCCAGTGCGCATGGGGCTCCTCTGAAGGCAGGGACTGCCGCATGGCTGGGTCTATCTACCAACATGGAATCAACCTGGGTGAAGCCCTCGTTTGGATTTCAGCCTCCAGAACTGTGAGAAAATAGATCTCTCTCCTTAAAAAAAAAAAAAAAAAAAAAACTTATTTATTTTTGCTCTTCAAGGGCCAGCCCCACCCCCACCTCACCCCTACACAGCTGTGAAAACTAGGCAGGCCAGAGTCAGATGCACAAGTCAGGGCTCCTGACCTTGAAGCCATGGGTGCTTCCACCGTGTTCCTCCAAAGAAGCAAACAGACTTGGAGGATAAATGAAAAAAATCCAGACTAGAGCTGGGGGCTGGTTCCCCCCAGGAACCTGGATGGGTGGGGGCCAAGGACTTCCATTCTGGCCCACTAGACCCCCTGCCAGCTAGACCTGTTGGCATCTGTTCCACTTCTGAGTCCCTTTGCTCCTGGCCCAGTTTCCCGTCTCATTTTCCGTGGGCTTGAAGGGCCCCTGGGGATGCCAGGCCCTACATACCCTCTTTCGTCAGACTTCCATGAGCGCCCCAGCACACACACACCCCACCCCCCCATTCTGGGAGAGAACACCCAAGACAGGTACTTAACCTTTTTGATTCCATAGACCCTTCTGAACATCTTGGGAAACCCAGGAACCCCTTCTCAGAATGCTTATAAATGCATCAAATCAAATACATGGATGTATGGAGGAAAGCAATTCTACTTAAATACAGTTATTAAAATAATTTGTGTACAAATATGCTTGATACAAAACATGTATGGAATGTTATAAAAGCTGTAAAAGCCCCCAATAAAATCATTGAGAAAAATAATATGTAAATATTATGTAAAAATATTATGTAAAATGTTTGTTATAGTTATATATGCTTCTTTATTAACATGGTAAAAAAAATAAGCTCTGGCAGCCGGTACAATAACTGGCAATTTCAGAGTGGTACACATAAACGGCATATTGAAAGACCTGCAACATAACTATATGATAGGAAAGCATCTGTCGCTTCAATTGGTGACCAAGTCACAGTGTCAATACTACTGTGATATATATAGTCCAATTTTCATTATGAAAGAAAATGCTTAGCGGTAGTTGGTGAAAATAAAGATGATGTTTCCCCCCAGCCAATTCAGAGACAACCTAATTCTATGTGTGAACTGGGGCTGAACCCAAGGTAAAGGAGACGTGGAACTGGAACAGGAGATTTGAGCAGAAGTCCCTAGTCCAGCGGTCTGCAGGCTGTAGGCCTGAACCTCTTGGGGATCCTGGAAGTGTCAAAAAATCCTATGTAGGGTTTCAGAAGCTATAAATCCTTCCAAAAACAAATAATCTCATTTTTCAACCAGAAACTCCCTGGCAGATTTGAAGTACTGATCTTGCTGTTAACATTCTACTATCTAGCCTACGGTGCCACTAAGGGTCCTTTGGATGGATCACAGAGCCTGAGAAATGGTCTATGGGAGGCGGAGGAGGGGAGTAAAAGAAGTAACCATCTATCCAGGTAGCCTCTCCTTCTGAGTTCATTTTAATGCTTTGTATCAGATTATTTTATCAAAAAGAGATCACTTGTCTGTGTTTGGGACCCTTCACCAGATCTCACCCATCCCTTCACGTGACATAAAACAAAGCTGAAGCCAAGAGAAGCGGCGCTGGAGGCACCCTGCCACGTGGTGGAAGAGGGAGCTGCTCTTGAGCCCAGGGACAGGCAGTAGGAAGCAACTGGTCAGGGTCAAGTTCCCCGAACCTCTTCTTGCCAACAATGTCAGGAAAGATGACAAAGCCCTGGGCTGAGTCAGGAGACCTGACTCCCAAGGTCCTGGTCTGTTACTACTTCAAGCTTCTTACTTGTGGAATGAGGTGCCTCTGGGCTCAGAATTCAGGGAGCTGGGTTCACTGACCCAGGGAGTTTGAGCTGAAGCCTTCAAGTTGTGGGAAGGGCTTGCCCTTTGGGCATGGATGAGCAGCCCTGAAAGAACTTTGTAACATATCCTGACTGAACAATTGTATCCTGAGTGGTTCTGCACCTGCATTGCAACAAGTTAACCCTCCTTAACAAACCCTCTGCTTACAGTGGTGGGAGTGGGATGAAAGGGTTGAGACCAAAGGAGAGAAAGCAAGCAGAAAGAGTCAGCATGACTGAAGGGGTTTCCCTTTATCTGCCTTGTCTGTGTACCCTGATAAATCAGATAGCCCTCTAGTCTGGCTGATTGCATGATTCTCCCAGTTGCACAGTAACACAGTGAGATTTGTGGCTGGACAAGCAGGCAACCAGTCACTCAATCTGTCCATTGTACCTCCTAAAGAGGTCCTCTTTGCTGACCCCACTGCTATGTCTTTATCTCTGCTATTAATTTCTCTAACAACCCCCAATTGATCTCTTTGATCCTATCAGCCTTCCTAGAAGAAAATGCAGTCTTACTATGACCCAGTACTCCATTGCCATAAATAAGAGTCTCCTCACTGCGCACAAGACCAAGTCCAGCCTCTAGAACAGGGATGGGGAACCTTTATTTCTGCCCTTTTTATATTTCTAACACACTTCAAGTGCCCTCTTGGCTTAACATTTAATCACCTCACCCCTAGCGTGATGGCTAGTACTGCTTGTCTTTGATGAAGGGTGATGTTAATTGGTATTGATGACTTCTCAGGCTTTATGTGGCCAGGACCAGACATTTCCCACTCCTGATCTAAAGCCAATCAAGTCAGACTCTTCATGGCCTTCCACCAGCCTCGTCAAACTCCCCTCTTTTCCCAGCATCCCCACCACTCTTCTACAAAGAAGACAGCCTAGGTCTTCCTGCCTGCTACATGACACCAGCCAAAAGTATGGCTATGAGGGGCTTTGGTGGCTTGGTGGGTAATGAATTGAGTGACCTACCACAAGATCAGTGGTTCAAAGCCACCAACTACTCCTTGGGAGAGAGATGAGGCTGTTTACTCCTGTAAAGATTGTGAAGTCTCAGAGATCCACGGGGCCAGTTGTTCTTTGTCCTATAGGGCTGTTATGAATCTGAGTAGCTCGATGACAGTGAAAGCAGAGAGCTATGGGCAAAGAGGATATCAGGAAAATGGGAATACTGTTCTTTTATAAAGTCACCAGAGGAGCCCTGGTTGTGCTGCAAACTGTAAATTCAGCTATTCATTGGCCACTCAGCTAGAGAAACAGGAGGCTTCCGTAAAGATCCCCAGCCTTGGAAAACTTCAGGGCAGTTGCGCTCTGTCCTCCAGGGAAGTTGGGAATCCTTAGAATTGACTCGCTGGCAGTAAGGTTTTGAGTTTTGTAGGGTGGCTATAAGGAGGCCTGGTGGAGCTGTGAGCTGGGCATTGGACTGCTGCCATCACGTTGGCACTTCAAACGCACTAGCCACTCTGCAGGAGAAAGATGGGACTGTAGATCCCTTAGCGAGGGTCCTGGGGATCAATCTGATGGCAGTGGGTTTGGGTTTGGGGTGTAGGGTCCCTGTGAGTCAGAATGGACTTGGGTGTTCATTTGTGGAGGCTGGGGTGGTGCGCAGGGGATAGGTACACTCTGTCTTCTCTCTGGGCTAGATGGAAGGTATTTCCAGGGACTGGTCAGTGACGCGGGCGAGGGCAGAGAGCTTCTGCACAGTTGGAAAGAGTCTCTCATTTGCTACATTTATTCAAATCAGAGGCAGGAGCCAGGTCACCAGAAATGGACTATAGCCTAGAGGCGGAGAATTCATAGAATCAGGATACTTGGAAGTTCTCACTGGGAGGGACCTCATTGATCTTTTCTCCTGTTCAACTTCTTACTGCTTCAGATGGCTTGCCCATGTTCACTTGGGGAGTTTGAAGCAGAGCATGGATTGGGGCCAATATTTCTTGATTTTCTTCCTACTCCCCAAATTCTGAGCTCTGGCCTCTGGGCACCAACCAGGAGACAAGGGAACTGGCCTCAGATTGATTTACCAACGGTGGGTTAATATGTCACTCCTGGGTAATGCCAAGTGCTGACTCTTACCAGGTTGTTGATGCCTTACCCAAATGTTCCCTGGTGCAGGGCACTGAAAATGACACTTGTACAGAGGGGGAGAGCCCTCGGCCTCCAACCCTGCTAGGGGTGGGTGAGTCTCTCTCAGGCCTCCTGCAGCCTGTTTCTTTTAGCCCAGAGAGCACCCTAAGGTTACCTTGTGTTGTGATGGGACAAGTCTACAAGTGCTTCCTTCAGCTCACAGCAGGAACAATTTTAGGAGTGGTGTCAGGAGGCATGAAGGAGAGTTTGAAAAGAGGTTCCACTTCCCATGATACCACTTCCTTCTGATTTGTGTATTCTGCAGGTTGGGGAGAAAAGAAAGACAAATATGAGATGCTATTCATGTTTAGTATAGCCCATTTAGCCTCAAGCAGTTCTATAAGTAGATTCGGGCATCACCTCCATTCTACACATTAGGAAACTGTGGCAGTCATGTGCTTATGTTAATTTTATGATTGAAATGTAGGGGTGGGGTCTAGCCTGTTAATCTGGAGATAGCCACTGAGTAACCAATGAGACCTCCATTTGGGCATGGCTTTCTCCTGAGACGTCTGAGAAATCTCGTGATATTTCCCTCGTGAAGATGAGAAGCTATCTTCTCCAGTTGTTGGGAGTTAGTGAGAGAGATGATGAATCACGGACAAGACAAGATGGCAGCGTCCAAGAAGCTGGAGGAGCCGGCGGAGAGACCACACAGCTTTGCCCTGATGGAGCCAGACCTCTGAAGCTGGGGCAGCCACATGGAGACCTCTGCCAGCAATGAGTTGCTTCTGCTGTTGATGAGCCCTGGAAACGAGGAGCCATGTGGAGACCACTGCCCGCACCGGGATTCTGCACCCACTGACTTGTAACTTCATGAGTCGGAAGGAGACTGTATAGACTGATTTCGGGCATAGGGGTTAATATCAGACTTATGACTTTGAACTGGACTGGGCTCAATGTCCTGTTCCTCTTGTATATAAACCTTTTCCTTATATCTATATGCATGTCTATGAAATTTGTTCCTCTAGCCTACCCGGACTAACACAGAAACTGAGTCAGGGGAGTTGAGGCACTTATCCAAGAGCTCATAACTAGTAAGTAGTGGTACAGAGATTTGAACTCAAGTTGTCTTCCTGTGAATTAACTACCAGGGACTTGCTTGAGGACTAGAAGAAGAAGACACGGAGGCTTTCAATCCTGCTCCCCTGGCACTTGGGGTGCTGATTCTCACCATGCTTCCCTGCCCCGCAGACTGCCAGTCTTCAGGGAGGCCTGGCATGGAGAAATGCAGGCAGTAGAATCCAGAAGACCCCTAAGAAATAAGGTTAGGCTATGCCCCACTCCCTCAAGTATGTGAGATCCCCATCAGCACCTGGTGTTTTGAGCGCTGCCTAGAAGGAGCCATGATCCTTTAGGCATAGCAGCCCCAGGCTGCAGGGAGGGAGAGGGGGGTGTTAAGCATGGGGGAAGGGGTGGACAGTGCCTCTGAAACTCACAGAAGGAAAGCAGAGTGAGGCACGTAGTTCTCCACTCACCTTCCTTTCAAGGATAGGGACGCTTTACAGATCCAGTTACTGGGCCGTGCACTCAGCCACACATTGCCTCCTCTAATCTTCACAACAGCCCGGACTTAAGCAGTCCCCATTATCATTATCTCCACTTGACCACATGAGAGTTCACGCCCCTTGTGCAGGGTCTTGCAGTTGGTGAGTGGCAGAGCTGGGATGTTGCCTCAGCTTACTTAACGCTAAAGCCCAGTGCCCTTAGCAGTGGAATATAGTGTGATCTGGCAGTGTGGGGAAAGCCACTGTTCTGGTTTCCTGTTTCAGACCTAGTCACACCCTGATGTCTTAGTGGACCTTGCTCAGAAGACCTTTGGGCAAGTCTCCTCTGGGTCCAAGATCTAGGATTCTAGCAAGGTAGTTCCTTCTCTGCCTACAGTTTGTAAGTTGCTTTCAAGTGGTTTCCAGTCTAGGAAAAGGAACATAATTTTCCCTTACCACCATTTTCTCCATCTAGTCACTTCTTTTGAATTTCAGTGTGTTGTGAGAAGACATTTAGAATTAGAACTTAGATTTCTTGAAGGCCTCTTATATTCTTCGTTTATAAAGTACTAGTGAGTATTCTGGCTTTATCTGTGTTACTAGGAAACAAACCACCACTGTGCCACCAGGGTTTCCTATACCTCACCCCTGGAGCTCTTACTATGTAATCTGAATGGGACGACTCAGCGGCAAACATCACCTCAGAATATTGTGATGTATAGTGGCTGAGCAAGGCCTAGAACAGTGCTATGGAAGCTCTGGAAAAGGAATTATTGTATAATATGGGAATGATATTTTTAAACTGAAACCATTGTAAAATGCATCAAAAGGGAGATCAATGATAAGATACATGTTTACCTAACACTGTGTGCTACAATTGACTTTACACTGCTATCTCTTTGATAACAGGGCTATTCACCTTCCTCATCTCTGATTAGAGGGGATTCACCAGAGGCTTAATCTATGTTTGACCCTGCAAATGGATTTTGGGTTTACTCTGTCATCCGTAGCCTTCTACAAACCAGGTGTTCACAGTGTTCAGTCTGATACTATTCCCTCCTTTAGATTTGAATTATATTTACAATCCTTGGATCACACAGGCTGGTGTGCTTCTTCCATGTGGACTTAGTTGACACGTCACAAGATGGCTGCTTGTTTTACTTAGCTTTGCGAACCCAGATGCTGTTTCTTTTTGATAACCAAGCCTCAGCTAGTTTCTTCGCCACATTTTGTTGCAGCACCATATTTTCAGTGATCTCTTCATGAGACTGAGCATCAAACAGGGTCATGTCATAAGAACTAATTGTTCTTAAAAAAGGGAAAAAAAAGGAAGAAAGAACTTAGATTGAGGATAGAATTAAGTGCAAGCATAAAATCTATTCATGAATATATGGTTCATATCTGTCTCTGGTCCCCGCTTAGATACATCATATTTTATGTTGGAGTATCAATCATCAGTCATTATCAACTATCATTCGCAGTCATCCCCTTGGGGCGTCACTTCCACCGCCATCAAGTCAACGTTGACTCCTAGGACAGCGTAGAACTGCCCCTCTGGATCTCTGAGCCTGCAAATCTCACAGAGGTAAAAGGCTTCATCTCTCTCTCACTGAGCTGGCTAGTGGTTTTGAACTGCTGACCTTGAACTTGCCAGCCCAAGAGGGAACCACTATGCACCGAGAGTCGTTTGTTTAGCCAACGGCATAGAATTTAAAACACTTGAGAAAAGGAAATTATACAAATATAGGCCAGAGCTATGAACTTCAATACATGAATTGTTGACTTGTACAGATGAGAGTCTTAAGTACACTATTTACCTGAACAACAGGGGTTGGTGATAGGACAAATCTTCCAATAATATTCATTCACAATAGCAGAGGCATGTCTACCTGATTAATACACAGTATTCTATAATGAAGCAAAGAGGGCATTAAAACAGTAAGTATATGGTAGGTCAGGGCCACCATTCTTTGGACTCCCTTAAGGCAAGAGATTCAAGCCAGGATCCAATGTCTGCCAGGTCTGAGCCCTTGGACTAGCAATCATCTATTCTCACACTAGTGAGTTTTAGCGTAAAGTCCGATGGCCACAGGTGAGTTTGAGGTAAAGCCTGCCTCATTTACTGGGATTTCCACACCGAGTCCTTCTGGTGGAGTGTATGAAGGATGTTGTGTTCCTCGAAAGCACAGAATCCAACGTTCTAATAGTCTATAGAAACTGAACCTCTTTACAGGAGCAGAAAGCCCTGTCTTTCTCTCTCGGAGGGGCTGGCAGTTTCAAACTGCTGACCTCGCCAGTGGCAGCCAGTGCATACCCACTATGCCACCGGGGCTCCTCAATAGAGGTTAACATATTGAGACTGGATCTTGAACGACCCATGTCTGTAGTGATTTCTTACATGAATATTTTGGTACCAAAGGCACTGTCTTCTTTTCCTTGTTCCTGGCACCTATATCCGGTTTCCATGACTGCCGTGTGTGGGTTAGAGTCAAGAGCAACAGCAAATGGGGATGAAGAGTTGATGATCTTATGAAATTGGTCAGGCAACATATACTTGAACCACATGAAATGATTCATTTGCATATGAAAATGAAAGGAAAATCATAAGGCACCCTTCTTACATTTTCACAAACTCATAGAATGTGCAATCTGGATGGACCTTTAGAGGTTATCAAGCTTTACTCTCTCTTTATCGATAGAGGAACTGGGTTCAGAGATGGGACTTATTCTGTGGGAATTCACAGGGAATCCTTGAGAGAATCAAAATTGGAACCCATGTCTCATATTCTTTCCAACACCCTGCTGACCTTCGCCTTAGGATTTTGTTGTTAGGTACCCTGGAGTGTTTCCAACTCATAACCACATTTGTACACCAGAACAAATGTGTCCACGGGAGCAAATGTGCACACAGGAACAAGTGTTTACCCATCCCACACCATGCTCACAATGTTGAACCCATCACTGCAGCCACAGGGGCCATGTGGTTCCCTCTCACTGAGGTTCCTCCCTTTTCTCTGACGCTCCCCTACCAGGATACCGCCCTCCTTCAGGATTGATTCTCCGAACAATGAAAACATGTTTGGGACACTTGGGATATGTTATTGGACAGGCTTCTTGAAATTGCTGGCTGTATTTCTTCTTCCAACACAGATTTGTTTCATTCTTCTGGCAGCCCATGGTGTATTCATAATTCGAAGACATCAATTCTTCTTGGGTTTTCCTTATTCATTGTGCCATTTTTTCATGCGTAAGAGGTGATTGCAAATGGAGCACCTCCATCCTCAAGGTGACATTTTCCTGTTGAATATGTTAAAGAGTCTTATAAAGCAGATTTGCCCAGTGTGATGTGTCCCTTGATTCTTAGCTGCGGCTTCCATGAATGCTGACTGTGAGCCCCAGTAAAGGAAATCCTTGACAACTTCTATCTTTTCTCCATTTATCAAGGTTGGCCAGCTGTAAGAATTATTGTTTTCTTTAGGTGTAATCCATACTGTAGACTGTAATCTTTGATCCTCATCAGCAAACTATTCAAATCCTCTTCAGTCCTATGTATATGCTGTCAGGAGGAGATACCCAAGGAATATGAGCGCTGGATAGCAGAGAGTAGTCCTTGGTTCTACTCGTAGGGTGTGTTGGGCACAATGATTCCCCGCCCCCCTGAAAATGACCACGTTCTAATAGCAAGCACATGTGAATATGTTGGGTTACATGACAAAAGAGACCAAAAGTTGCAAATGGATTAAAGTTGATAATTAATTGAACTTTAGATAGGAAGATTATCCCAAAGTCCACTCTCTAAACTCTCAAACTCACTGCCATCGAGGCAATGTCAACTTAGAGTGACCCTATAAGGACGAAATAGACTGACCCCTGTGGGTTTCCAAGACTGAAACTCTTTACTGGAGTAGAAAGCACTGTGTTTGGGGGTGAGGTGGTGAGAGGAGTGAAGAGGAGCTGATCCTAAGGGCTCAATGAGCTAAATGTCTAGAAAAGAATGATGGAATATATGTACTAATTTGTCAGATACAATTGATGTATGGATTGAAACGAGAGTTGTAAGAACACCCAGTAAAATGATCTAGAAAGAGAGAGAGAGAAAGCACTGTCTTTTTCCCAAGGAGCATCTGGTGGTTTGGTACTACGGACCTTGTTGTTGGCAGACCAATGGGTAACTGCTGCACCACCAGGGTTCTTCTTACTCTCTGGGTGAATTCACCAAAAACCTTAACATTTGATGGGAAATCGGAAGGGTGGGAATAAGGAGAAAGAATGTAAGGAGAATGAGAAAACACTCCCAGGATATTTGCATTAGCCCAGGGCAGAGAAAAGACCACAGAAGGTAGACAGTCCAAGTGTTGTTTATGTGGAGCTGTGAAACGACAGTTAAATGCACCCTCAAGGAACCATAGTTACACAAAGAAGGACAGCTTTCTCCCTGGTGATAGCTGGGGGTAATGCTGTGGCCCTGGAAAGTGAGGGGCCCTTTGGGGCAGCTTAAAAAGCTTCAAGGAGAAGGTTGGAGACCTGGCATCTAGCCTATCAACAGCATCTGCTTTGTGCTTGAGTCACACAGATAGCCTCGTTGAGGCCACATCTGTGAAGAGGCAGTTGAACTATAGCTAGAGGGACGTGACAGGAGTGTTGAAAGGCTCCAGCTCCAATGGCTATATAGCTGGCTTTAGACAAGTTCCTCAACTTCACTGGTGTGCAGTGCTCCTATCTAAATATGGACCCAACTGGTAGTACAGATGGTTGCCATGTTTACCTGCCAACTGAAGTTTCAAGGTTCTAGTCCCCCCAAAGGTGCCTTAAAAGACAGCCCAAGCCCATCTAAGTCTGAAAAATCAGCCATTGAAAATAGAAGAGAGCACAGTTCTATTCTGATCCACATTCCGTTGCTCTGAATCAGACAGCCTGGATGACAACTGGTCCAATACTGCGTATTTACAGGGGGAAAATCTATGCACAATATTTAGCACAGGAGCAGGCACACAAAGGAGGCACTCATTAAATGCCAGCTGCTCGAGGGAGTCTATTGTAGGGTTCCACATATTTCCTCCTCTCTGGGGTATGGACAACGGGGAAGTGGGTGAAGGGACACATCAAAAGTGTATAATGACAAAATAATGACAATTTGTAAGTTGTTAAGGGTTCATGGGGGAGGGGAAGTAGGGAGGGAGGGGAAATATGGGAAGCTGGTAAGGGGGTACCTAGGTAGAAGGAGGATGTTTTGAGAATGATGATGGCAACAGATGTGCAAATGTGGTCTGCATACAATTGGTCTATGTATTGATCGTGATAGGAGCTGTATGAGCCCCCAATAAAATGATTTTAAAAGCAATAAATAAATGTCAGCTGTTTGTGTGGGGTGGCCATTAGATAATCTAAAGTCTTTTGTATAATCTAAGATTCTGTCTTGGTAACGTAGTAGTTATGAGCTGGGTTGCAATCCAAAAGGTCAACAGTTCAAAACCCCCAGTCACTTCTCAGGAGAAAGATGGGGCTTTCTACTCTCAACAGCTACAGCCATGGAGACTCAGAGGGACTGTTCTCCTCTGTCTTATAGGGTCCACAGGCGTTGGAGTTGATTCAATGGCAGTGAGTTTGGTTTGGTTTTACCATTCTGCAAAACTAAATTGTTGGTGTTAGATCAACATAAGAAAACTTTTGGGGGAGCTGAACCCCGGTGGCATAATGTGTGGGACTGTGGCCCACAGGGTCGGCAGTTCAAATCCATCAGCAACTCTCTAGGAGCAAGGCTGGGCCTCCCACTCCCACCAGGGGCAGTGATGTTCTCTCCTCCCCAACTCCCCAACTGCAAAATAACAAAAGCAAACAAAGAATGCTCAAATAAAACTTTTTTTTAAGAGAACCAAGAATTGCTGAATTCTTTGCTCCTTAGAAAGAAAGAGGCTCTCACTAAGAACAAAATTTCCTTCTGAATCCCTGAATAAATATTTTCTCAAAGAAACATTCTAGAAACTGATTGTGGTAGTAATTGTACAAAACTGCTTGATGTGCTTCAATGTTATATGTGTATTCGCTCCCAATAAAATGGTTTTGAGAAAAAGAAAGAAACATTCTAGATAAATGCAAGTAATAAGAGAAACCATGTGAATATCCTCATAGAGTCCAGCAGTTGATATTGTATTTGAGCTTAAATTCTGAGCACCAGGTTTACAGGCAGCTAAGACTAACTATGAAAGATCCAAATCCATTTGCAAAGTCCCCCAGTGGGTTAAGCCTCCTCTGAATTCCTTCTAAGAGCCCAGTGGCCAGTGGCAGTGGGTTGCACATCTGACTGCCAACTTGGTGGTGAGCAATTCAACATCCCTGACCTCTCAATAGGACAATGGCGAGACGTTGCACTCCCAGAAAGCCATCGGGGTACTCCTGCTGTCTTACTAGATCTCTGTGACGTGGATGGCACCAAGTCTGGTTTTTTGTTTGTTGGTTTGAATTTGTTCTTTTTGGTGAACCAGGAATGTGAAAAGTCTTGCCCTCAGATAGAGTGGATTGCTACCATTCCCCTAACCAGCCCAGGAAGGGGCAGTCTTCCTTAGGGGCTTGCCTGGCTGTGCCCTTGATGGTGATTAGAATACTGGAGTCTCCTAGGCCTGAGTGCCTTAGTCAGAGTATAGTTTCACCTGCAATTGTGATGCATTGATGTGCTGCCAATCACGCTTCTGCGATAGTGTCCTTTGTCTTAATTACAACCCTTCACGACCCTATGCACAACAGAATGAAAAACTGCACAGTTTGGGGCTATCTTTACAATTGTTCTTGTTAAGGACCTTTTTTTTTTTTTGGCAGCCCCTCCACTTTGTCAAGGATGATGTCTTTCTCCAGGGATTTGT
>PVJH01025899.1:0-30814 GCA_004026705.1 Nesogale talazaci | reverse complement strand
TATGCAATCCATTTCAAACACCTCAAAAGATAAGATAGAGCTCAAGCTCAAGTGGAACTTATCAGTTCCACTTCACAAAGAAAAAAATAGAAGTTAAGTTGTAGATTAAAGTGATATGCAAATTAAACATAAGTGATAACACACTCACACGCACAATCAGGTTGTCGAGCAGACTCACGAGTGAGATCTCTAACCCACGATAGCAACCTTTACACAAACTCTCAAGGATATATGTAAGAACTAGACACTATGGGAGCAGAGAGGAGGGGTTCAGTATGATCACTTCAATTCTCCACATTATAGTTTTGCCACCTCAGATGTCCTTTGGGCTCAGTTTAACATGCAGTTATACATAAAGTGATGTGTATGTTCATGGCACTTAGAGGAGCTAAATGATTATGAAGCATTTCCATGTTATCCTGTTAGTCATATTCCTTCCATGACATTTTCCCAGGAGCATGTTCTTGAATCCATAGTCCCTAGATTTGTTCACAATAATAGTAGTATGCAAAGAGATGCCTTCTGCTAAAAGCATTCTTAGATAAGGACTGTTCTCCTGGCAAACCATCATCAGTTAGCCTGCTACGAGGTCTGTCAACAGAGCAAGTCAATGTCTACCATCAACTCTAATCTGTGAGAATGCATTAGTGACTTGTGACTTCACCACTTACTTGCCATTTGGCAAATACTACATCATAGGGACTTAAAACCTTCCCTCGTGTCATGCTGGTGACAGAGGCTTATTGTATTTAACGTTCATTTAGATTATTGTATTCGAGTTCATTTTAACCAAGATCTCCCGAGTCACACTGTCATCAGAGTGACTCAAGAGTTAATCCTGGACGTTCTTGTCATTGGGTGCCACCAGTGAGTTTCTGCTCCTAGGGACCACATGGGCAATGGATGGGAACATGGCCAGGTCCTGGACTGTCTGCACATGTGCCGGTGTGTTCGAGCCCATTGTTGCAACACTGTGCCCCATCTCACTGAGGGGCTGTCTCTTGTTCACCTCCCCAAATGTTTACTTTTCTGGGAACCGGGCTCTCGCCTAGCAGCAGGTCCGAAGTACATGCGGCAGAGTTTCACCATCTTGCTTCTGAGAAGCATTCCAGCTGTCCTTCTTCCTCCACAGATGTGTCTGCGCTTCTGGCAGTCCATTGTGCTTCCAGTATTTTTTGCCAACGTTTGTCTGTTGCCCATGTGGTCACTGTGAGATGAAGCTCCTTGATGGCACCTCATGACAATAACTTCCAGGATTGATGACAGTCTGATGGCTCAAAAGATCTTGGTTAAAATGAACTCAAATACTATACTCTAAACGGGCATTAAATACAATAAGCCTCTAGCACCCGAGTGACTCTATTGAAGGTTTTAATTTTTGTTCTAGTAAGTCTCTATGAGGTAGGATTTGTCAGATGGCAAGTAAGTGGTGAAGTAGCAAGTTACTAATGCATTCTCACAGATTATAGAAAAGATGTTGGTTCGATCCGAGCTTGGGCACTAAAAAGAAAAGAACAGACGTGCCTGGGAAGGGTAGCAATTGACTTGTTCTATTGACAGACCTTGTAGCAAACAAACCGATGGTTTGCTGGAAGAATAGTCCTTATCTATGAATGCTTTTAGCAGCAGTCAATATTCTTCCAATATTGGTTGCAATATTCAATGCAACAATTCTTCTGTAGTCTTCCATCTTCACGCTACCGTCTCCATATGCTTGTGAACTGTTGAAAATACCATGGCTTTGGTCAGGTGCACCTTTGTCTTCAAAGTGATATGTTTCCTCCCAAATCCTTTAAAGAAGTCTTGTGTAGCAGACCTGTCCAATCTAACACAGCCCTTGATTTCCTGACTGCTTAAATACTTGTGTAAAAGCTGATTGTTGATCTAAGTGAAAATATTTGTGACCATCTTTTCTCTGCTTAATATGATGTTGCTTATGAGTCCAGTGGAGAGGATTTTTGCTTTCTTTACATTGACTTGCTGGAAAAGCTGCATGGAGATCTCTGCCAGCACTGAGATGCTTACACACTCACTGAATCGCCTGATTGCTTACACACTCACTGATTTGGCTTTCCTCCTTCCTTCAGTGTCTTTGCATGTGTTTTGTGAGTTTGAGGAGAATTTTGTAGATGGGGTCAAACATATGGACTTATGTCAGACTTACTGACTTGGCTGGACTTGTTTGGGCTATTTTCTTAATGTACACATACTCTTTACATGAAACTTTCTGTTATAGGTAAACTTGTGGTGCCAACATGGCCAAAGACTATAGGTAGGTCTGTTGTGATAACATGGGCAATGAACACTTGCGATCAATTGAAGGTCAAAAATAGAAAAGCCTTGGCAAGCTCTGCCCTTGCTCTGTTGCTTTCAGATCTTCGGACCAGACAGCTGCCCTGTTCGACCTATGACTCGATCTCCAAGCAACACTTCCTGGGCAACGCCTAATCGTGGACTGTGTAGCTGTGAGTTGAGGTTCCTTCAAGTCCTACTTTGCCACGCTCCTGAAATATACATCTCCTGAACTGGAGAAATATACATCTCCTGAACAGTCATCAGGCTGACTGTTGATGACCTGCTTTGCTGTTTGCTGTCTTAATTGCTCTACAGAGGACTACTCGATGGCCCTCAAGACTCCATGGATTGCCAATCTACTACCTGTCCCACGCAAGGGAATTGCACCAAGCCATTGTATTGCTTTATAGGTTAGTTACCTCTTTATTTCTTATCATATATATATATATATATATCCTTCTACCTATATAAATATATAAAGTGAATTACTAGTGTCCTGGTCTCTAAGAGAACTCTGTTTGACACTCTTCCTTTTATCCACATATGAATTTCTGTGGATATGCTTCTCCAGTCTGCACGATGAGTGTGCAGCTGGGAGGGTGGTGCAGGACGTGGTGGTATTCCCATCTGGGCACAGAACACAGGTAAACCAATCTCGGACCTTCTCAACTTAACAATCAAGATCCATCTGATGTCAGCATCCCTTGTATCTTCCTCAAAACCCGGCTTGAATCTCTAGTGGTTCTCTGTTGGCGCAGCTGTGCAGCAATCCTTAAACCAACATCAGCCAAAATTTCACCTGTCAGGTGATCTCAATGCTCCACAATTTCACATTCTGCTGGTCACCCTTCCCTGGAATGAGTACAAATATGAATCTCTGCAAGTAGCTGGCCAGCTAACTGTCTTCTAAATTTCTTAGCATGGACCAGTTAGTGTTCCTAGTGCTGTGTTAGCTTGCATTTTATCTTTAAAGACACACTGTAGTAGCAGTTCTCAACCTGTGGTTTGCAAACACTTTGGGGGTCGAACAACCCTTTCACAGGGGGTCAACAGATTCATAACAGTAGCAACATTACAGTGGTGAAGTAGCAATGATAATAATTGTATGGTTGGGGAGGGGGGTCACCACTCACGAGGAACTAGATGAAAGGGTTGCAGCATAAGGAAGGTTGAGAACCACGGCAGGAGTATGTGAGCAACCAACCCTAGGTTCCATCTCTAGAAAACTATTGCCTATTATCTATTCAGGATTGAACTTCAACTTAACTGGTACAAGTTATAGGACAACAGAAAATCTTCTTACCCTCAAACATCAAAGTACTGGAAATGTACTTTCTATTTCTTTGGATTCAAGAATTGGTCTTCTATGTAATCATTTTAAAGATACTTGAAAAGGTGAGATCCATGGCTTTCCCCATGGGCTAAATAAAATAATCATAGTATTATCCTCTAAAAGGAGAAATGTCCCAGGGCTACTTGCAAGTATCAAGTGTCTAAAGTATTTAGGAAGAGTGTGAGGTCATGAAGATGGACAAAGGGAATGGAAAGGAAAACGAGCAGATCTAGAAAGAAAATCTTCAATCAGCCTTCTTCATGTAGACTGACATCTCAACTCTACACAACATGTTTGACTGTGGCCCAGCCATATTTGTTTCTGAAGGATCTCTCTGTCCAATAGAGGGGCAGGATAAAGGAGAGCAGTCCTCCACAAAGTGGATTGACACAGTGGCTGTACCAATGGGCTCGGGCTTAAGTGTGGTTGTGAGGCAGTCTTTGCGGCCGGCACATACAGAGCGTTAGCTGGCAGGACAGCACTTAACCATGGCAGCATCCAGGATCTCATGCAAGTCTGGTTCATCATACACATTTCCTGAGATTTTGCTATATGAATAAGATTTCGTTTTCTTACTTTCGTCAGGGAACACGTCATCATTCAATATTACTGATAGTGGCGCACAAATTTAGTGATATTCAAATCCTGGCAAAAACAATCATTTTATTTGCCTGTCCTGAAACTATTTGGAAAAGTTTTGTGGAGGATAGGTGCTTTTTGGAGATTCGACTCCTCCTTTCACATGAGACAGTGAGCGTGATTTCACAGAATCAGCACAAGATATTAAAACCAGATCAGGTTGACACTTTTTAGATAACTAGGAAAAGAATGGCACTCAGTTTGTGTCAGATGCTACAATCAAGACCCACAGCAGTCTTAGAGCAACTGCTTCCCCGCGTGAAAACCTGCAGGGAAACCATAGATGTGATCCAAATGCCACGTTCCAGCCATGGAGGCCCTGCCAACGCACGCAGCCCCAGGAGGACCAAGTCACGCCACTCCTGTGGGTGAACTCCTTGGGGGTTCACATCATCATTATCAGACAGCCGCATCATTCTCCCATCCAGCAGCTGCGGACATCAAACCACCGACCAAGCTTCTTACTGTTCCAGAGACACAGCGACAACATCTGTCTCTTAAGAAGTACTTGATACTCCTTGATTTAATGATCAAAGAAGCACGTTCATGAACAGATAGCTATTGAAAGAAGAGTTCATGGATTTCCCCAGCACAATTTTCAGCAACATAGTAAGAGCTTACTTAACAAGTAAGAGCCTACTAGTTAAGCTCACTCTATAAAGACCCAGGATGGCCATCTTTTTTAACCAAAATGCAATGGTATTCTTAAAATGATGCATTCATAATTCCATAAAGCTGGGGCTTTTGTTTGGTTTTTTAATTGCTGTATCTTTCCTTTAGCTTTTCCCATTGTTTTAAACTTTTTATTGAGAATTAGGTCAGAGTGTACAAAGTAAACGATGAGATTTCTATTCAGCCATTCACACACTGTGTTCGCCTGGGTAAACTAGAGAAACAAATCCACAAAAACTCATATATGTATAAGAGTTTTTAAAAAAAGAATAAGTGTACGTTCAGAAAGCATCCCAATCCAGTCAGTCCAGTCCAAGCCCATAAGTCCAACTTAGCCCATAGGTTCAGATATCTATCTATAAAGTCCTCCTCAAACTCACAAAACGTACACGATGATGTCAAATGCAGGAGAATCACAGGTCAGTGTGTAGAAACTTATTGAAACCATTGGTGGTGTAAGCATCTCAGAGCTGGCAGGGATCCAGCTGGGTGCTGGCTGCTGCATTAGGGTAGCTCCATGTGGCTTCTCCTCAGGGATGTCTCCCAGGAAGTGAGCCTTGCCAGCTGAACTAGAGAACAAGCTAAGAACACTAAGAACTAGCAGAGAACACGGGTCCAACCATCAGAAAACAAGAGACAAAAGAATGAGAAGGGTGAGGTTCACAGCATCATTTCTCGCTCCACTCTTCAATTAATTCCACATGTGTTTATTGGCCAGACTGGCACAATCAACCTTTAACTATCTCACACATATTTTGTTTCAACTCCTCAAGGAACCCCCGTAATCCCAATTCCTCCCTGCACTTCCTGATGTCATTGCTCCTTCTTTCCTGACCTCATTTACCTTGAGGTCCTTGAGTAAATTCTGCTCTTTTGATCTTATGTGGTAGATGACTCTCACATGTGGATGAGTTCAAGTCCAGGCCTGTAGGTTGTCTAAGAGCCATCCTCTTGGGAAGTATGTTAGGCCAGGTGGACTAGAAAAATGAGTTTAGTGATACTCATCTATGTTTAAGAAAAATATTTATATCAAGAAGTAATTATAGATCAAGAAGGCATCACAGCCCCAACTCAAGTAAATGCAAAAAGCCCTCTTCAGACTCAAGGATCCACATGCCAGCGATGCCAGTGATGATCCAGGAGGCAGGCAGGTGACAGGAAGAGGTGCAAGGATCCAAAGCTGAGGGAGACACCAACAGCTCTCTCTGAGTTGTTTGCAGAGCCTCAGCAAGCAGGAAGGTAAGCAGAAAATGATGAGTTCCTGGGGTCTCTCACTCTTCAAGCAAAAGGCTTATGATGCTAATCATCCAACTACTATGGGGGGGGGGGTTCTTGCCAGCTGCTTCCATTTGCACATGATGGCCATCTTTGGGACACAGAAGATCAAGTATGCAAAGAGAGCTTAGGGCTTATATGAAGCACCTAGAATAAGCAAATCAACTGAGTCAAAAGAAGGTCAGTGGGTACCAGAAACTGCCACATACAAAAAAGGAGTGGAAGTTAAAAAAAAACACAACAGCACAGCAAAGTTTAGTGAAGCAAGTCTCCCCAGCCACCAGACAGAGCAGAGGTCCAGACCAAGTGGGTTTATTTTTCTTCTCCTCCTAGAGCTTTTATCACCATGATGTCTTTTGGTTATTTGTTTAGGACTATTTCTGGCTCCTGTCATTAACAGGGGTCTGATGTGTTATGGTGGTGACAAGGATCACTTAGCAACCCATCTAAATCTTGTGTAACAGAAGTAAGATGCATTCAGGGATGAGTGCCGGAAGGAGGGCAGCAGTCGTGAGCCTGGAGAAGAGGTGGAATGGAATACATGCATGTCTATAGCAGCATCCTTGTGAAGGGAGAAAAGTTGAGCACAGGCTAATCAGAAGAAGGGAAGAGATTTAGGATACAGTTGATATTTTACATTGATTCATACATGTGCCTATGCAGACTGCAAGGTAAGTGTCAGTAAAGAAGCAGTGAGTGGAAACAGAGGAGGGTGGGGGGCGCATGGTCCAGGAAGGCAGAAGATGGGGGGACAGAAAGTCACTTCGAAAGTCAGCTACCCTAGAAGAGGAGATAGAAGGAGAAAAAAATACCTTGTGTGATCTCTTGAAAGATTGAAAGAAAATGCTTCCACGGTAGTAGTTCAAGGGTTCAGAGAGGACTGGAGAGGCTAAGGTGTTATTGCAAGGGGTCCTGAGGTGAGTCAAGCATGATAAATGGTTGGGCTAACTAGATTCACCTACCTTTACCTTTTCTACAGCACACAGAAGCTTCTGTGAATACTAAAATACAAATTCACTTACCATGAGTGGAGTCTAGAAATGCGATGTGTCAGCTTCTTCTTTTTGTTTGTTTTATGTGAAAAGACGGTCACTGCTGGAGTGTTGCTTAGCTATTCAGAGAAGTAAAATCCTGAAACATGCTATATTAAGAAGAACTTTGCAAACAGTGTGCTGGGTGAAGTAAGTCAGGCACAAAAAGCCAAGGTGTTGTTTGATCCCTCTTATATAAAATGTCTGTGACAGGTAAGCGTGTGAAGACTAAGTCTACTTGTGATTGTTAGGCAGGCCACGGGGGGTGGTGGTGGTGGTGAAGAGGAAAGGTCAAGATGGATTAAGATGGAGGCTGAACAATAAGATGACCCTAATTAAGGTCACTGTCCTGTGTATGGGAAGACTGATGAACTATTTTGTTAACACATCTATTTTCCTCAACATCAAAGGGTGGTGGTGTGGAAAGGTTCCTTATTAGTCTAAAAGATGGGTCGCCTTGGTCTAGAATCTAAATAATGCAGACTTCTTGAGAATTCCAAAGAAAAGCAATGTCATGAGGCAGCTGAATCACATAAAGGGAGCCCTGATGGCACATTGAATTATGCACTTGCTAACTGCAAGGTCAGGAGTTTGAAACCACCAGCTGATCCAAGAGACTTGTTTCACTTGTTAAGATTCACTAGCCCAGAAACTCATGGGAGAAGTTGTACTCCACCCTTTAGGATCAAGATGGATCAAAGTGGACTCAATGGCAGTAAATTTGAGTTTCAGAGTGGATCACATGAATTGAACAGAGACTAGGGGGAGGGAAGATTCAAACAAGCCAATACTAAAAGTTTTGAACAAGTTTTCCCACACACCGCTTACACGTAGGCAATTTCCCCAGAACGATCTCTCCACTCCTGAAAGAAAACAAAGCCCCCCAAATATACAAAAACAATACAAGCTCACTGCCATTAAGTCAATGCCAGCCCAAATCAACCCGCCAGGGTAGACTTAACTTCCCTCTATGGGTTTCTGACACTAACTCTTCTTGGGAATCGAAAGTCCCGTCATTTCCCCCAGAGCCACTGGTGGTCTCAAACACCTGGCCTTTAGCCAGTCCAACTCGAAGTGTGAACTAGCAAGCCTGTGCTTTTCAATGTCCTGTCTTTCTGAAGAAAAAAAATATATATCAGCCCCAGCTTCAGAACAGAGGGATCTTCTGTCTGTCATTCCAAATGGTCACAATCTCTGCTTTGTGTTTGTGTGTCCATCATTCTCAACTTCCTAAATTCTGCTGGAGAGCAGCCGACACACTCTCCTTCAACTGCAGCACTCTGGCCCCCTAATGGGGGAAGAGCAATTCAAAGTTGGAACAGGACTGGCTGAGAACAAATATAAGTGAAATAGTCAACCATATCATAGTGGGTGGATAGAAGAATGTCCTGTGATGTACTGAGTTATTTTCTATAAAAACTCAGTGTTCCTCTGGGTAGACTACAGAAACAAATTCATAAGCACACATATGTATATAAGGAAGAGGTTTATCTATAAGAGGAGTGCAGCATTGAGAAAACATCCCAACGCAACCCAGTCCAGTCCAAGCCCACAACTCTGATGTTAGCCCATATGTCTGATACCAGTGTATAAAGTATTCAGATTCATGAGGCACATGCAATGACGTCAAATGCAGGACAATCACAAGTCAGTGGGTAAAAAAATCTTAGGATCCAGTGGCATCGTAAGCATCCCAGCAGTGATAGGGGCCTCTCGGTGGCTTCTCAAGCATCTCAGCATGGCAGGAGTCTCTATATGGCTTTTCTGACTTCAGAGGTCTGGTTCCATCAGAGTTAGCCCATGTGGCTTCTCCTCTGGGATGTCTCACAGGGAGTCAGCCTTGTGTCTCGTCAGTAGAGTGTCTCCAAGGGACTGAGTTATGACTCTCTCACCTCCAAGGGGGAAATAGGGCCAGATTTCCCAGAATTCTCAGGAGAAAGCCATGCCCACATAGGTCTCATTGGCTATGTCCAGATTGACAGGCTAGACTCCACCCTGACACTCCTAATCCTCAAATTGACATCAGATTAAGCGACTGCCAAAGACTCTATCATGGGAAAAATGGGAAACTCGTGGGGAAAAAAATCATGGGAATCTCAGGTGATAAGGGTGAATACAAGAGAAACTGAACATGGAAACAGGAGGACTCTGGATACCAAATAAAGTATCCAGGGGTGGCAGCAGCTTGGCATGGGGCTGAATGACCTAATGATGTGGCGAACAATGGTTGGGACACAACCTGTGATGTTGTGGGTCTCCACTTAGTCACCACCATCATATCAAATCTAACCGACAGAGATGTTGTATCTGTGGAGTTTTTCAATCATTTATTTTCTTCAGGAGAACTTCACACCTTTCAGAAAGGTGGACTCAAACTCAGAACCTTTCACTTAACAGTTAAGTGTGCTATTAGCCATTTACACTATCTGAGGACAGGTGGACGGACAGTGTTTCTGGCTGGAACTTTCAGAAGATTGTCAGTTGAAAATCACCCGGAATGAACTCAAAGGCAATAATAATAAGAACCAATATATTTACATATATGTTTCTGTTTCACAAGAAAACTCAGACCAAGCCAAGGAGGGAGTTCTTGTTGTGGTTGCTCCATGATTTACTCTATTCTTGGATCACTTCTGTCCTCTGAGACTTTACAATCTTTTCAACTTCTGACATGGAGACCATGTGAATGAATACCTATCTAAACAGTCCTATGTGATCAAAAGGCAACGCACAAAAGCAGTTGGAGGTAAGTCAGGATCATTGGAAGATTTATGGTTGTTTGGGAGCTACAAATTGCACAAACCAGGGCAGCCAGTTGGCCCGCATACGCTGGTGCACGGGGCTGGTAGAGAAGATGTTCATCTTTTCATCGCTCTTTCCTTTCCTGGCTTCCCTGCACTCATCATTGTTCACTGGAAACTTGGTCTTCATGTTCAAGTTCCTACTTTATCCAAAGAGATAAAGATCTACCCTGCTAGAATTTCCCCTTCCTCCTGGTTAATTCACACCACTAGATAATTCTCACTGCCTGGAAAGTCTTTCTTATCGCTAACCTACATCTCAGTGCATTGGCTGTAATTCTCTTCTCTGGGAAGATTATAGCTGGCCACTGCCCTTTTTATGTCAGATGCTTCCATGTTGAAGTAAAGGTAAAATTCCTCTTGTTTCTAGAAAAGTCATTCAATTTTGTAACTAGAAGAGCTAGCAGAAATTGTCTCAAGCCACTTCCCTCCTGTTTGTACTCCACATTCCTTAAGACCTATACCTTAAGAGATGAAGGAACTCAAACCCAAAGAAGTTAGGAGATGTGCCCAAAGATAGTCAACTAATTATGCTTTTGCGTTTGATCACCTTATTTGTAGAAATTTCACCTCATTGTTTCTCCGTGGTCCCTTTAACATTTCGTCGTGTAATTTATAGCCACAAATAGACTCCTAGGTTCTACTGCAGCAAAGTTTACCCAGGAGATTATAAACTCTCATGCACCAAGAGGGAAGTGAGCTAATGAACCATAAAAAAAGTGGTGATGACTGTGTCACATTCAAATCCATACACCCATCTGAAGCTGACAGCCTTATGCCATGGCTATTCTGATTCTCATTTCAGAACAAAAGCCTATGAGTCAAAGTGGTTCACTGTTGAGTCCCAGGACCCACAGCAGAGTAGTCAGACTCTGAACCAAGCTGTGCTCCAGAATCTACCTTGGTCCCTGTCAAAAACAAAAACAATATTGAATATGCTTTTTAAAATTTTTTTTAAATATATGCAATTAATAATTTTTACTCTGCTTTATTTGTATTTGATCTTATGCATCAAATGCTCCCAAACTATTTATGTGAAAGCTAATCTACATTTATTTTTTAAATTTTTCTGGAGAATAGAAATCACATATTTTAAGGAGACAGATGGGCACTCACCAACACTACATCTTGTTAGCCTGAATCAGGTAATGCTAAGTATTCAAGCATTTGCTCCAGTGTCAATATGCTCTAATTGTATAATTATTGACTTACTGTTATTTTTTAAATGACCTCACTACCCTGCTGGCCCAGATCCAGCTTTAATTCCACCCAGTACAGCCTTTTCTGCCATATTTCACATGGACCAACTTTTGCCTACTGGTTGTTTTTTGGAAGGTTGTTTTTATTTCCCCTGCATAATCACATCACCCTTCATTATCTACGTTTCTAATCTCTTCTCCAAATTAATAGGGTCACTATGGATTCTGATCCTGCTCCCCAAGGATTTAGAAACCTGATGAGTCTGTTCCTCCAAGCTTTGGAAAATGTCTCTCATCAGTTGATGTATTCCAGCCAATGCTCTTTTCGTTACATGGAACATAAATTCTTTCCTGCTGGATCAAGAAACTAGAGGGGGTTTGTTCTGAAAATATGGAGGAACCTCACAATTTCTAAGAGTAGCATGTAGAACATAGTATCATTTCTAATGTGTTATTATGCTGTATCTACTTATCCCTTTTCTTTTAATGCCTCAACCGTCCTTATATTATAGTTCAATTGAGCCTTGTTTCTTTCACAGTATAAGTTTTATAAAGAAAAGATTATATTTGCTCTTTCAGGTGGGCATCAGAGACAAACACATGCCCCATAGGTGAATCGCAAACTCTCGGTCTCACTGAGAATTGTCTCATGCCCTTTTCTCTCTCTTTCTCCCATGGAGTTTCTGCACTGTCTTCATCACTTCTTAGTACCTCTTCATTATTTCTTTGTATCTTCTTTATTTTTTCTCTTAGCAATATCTTAATGTTTCCTTTTAGTTCCCAAGCCTATAACATGATCTTAAAGAACCAATGATCAACTGTCTTTCTTTCTCTTAGTTCCAGTTCTCTGGAGAGCATCTGGTTAAGCTGGACTTGGCCAATGGTCCATTCCAGGTTCAGAAGGCCAAGGTAGGGAACAGAAGTGAGGAGTGAGATGCCCTACTTCACTGTTCCAACTACCAACTGAAGCAGCATATCTTCTTGAAAAGCAGGTGCCTTTAGGTAGAATCTAATTCACAGGATCCCATGGATGTCAGATGAAAATGATGTTCCAGAAGGTTCCAAATGCCTCTGAGCAGGTGCAAACCTCCAACTTTGGGTTAGCAACCAAGAACATAACTGCTTTTTGTTTCTTTTCAAAGTCATTTTATTGGGGGCTTGTACAACTCTTAATCACAATCCATACATACATGCATTGTGTCAAGCACATTTGTACATTGTTGCCCTCATCATTCTCAAACATTTGCTTTCGACCTGAGCCCCTAGTATCAGTTCCTCATCTTTCCCACTTCCTCCCACCCCAACCCCCTGATAATTCACAAATCATTTATATTTCCATGTCTTACACTGTCTGACGCCTCCCTGTACCCACACCTCTGTTGACCATTCCCCAGGGAGGGGATTATATGCAGATCTTTGTAATCAGTTCCCACTTTCTATCCCACCTTCCCTCTACCGTCCCAGTATCACCATTCTAACCACTGATCCTTCAGGATTTATCTGTCCCAGATTCCCCATATTTCCAGTTCCTATTTGTACATCCTCCTGTCCAGCCAGATTTGTTAGGTAGAATTGGAACCATGACAGTGGGGGAGAGGAAGCATGTAAGGACTAAAGGAAAGTTGTATGTTTCATCATTGGTACACTACACCCTTATTGGCTCATCTCCTTCCTGCGACTCTTTTGTAAGGGGATGTCCAGTCACCAACAGATGGACTTTAGGTCCCCACTCTGCACTTCCCCTCATTCACAATATGATTTTTTGTTCTTTGATGCCTGATACCAGAACCCTTTGAAACCTCATGATCACATAAGTTGGCGTGCTTCTTCCATGTGGCCTTTGTTGCTTCTCAGCTAGATGATCACTTGTTTATCTTCTAGCCTTTAAGACCCCAGTTGCAATATCTTTCATTAGCTGGGCACCATCATCTTTCTTCACTACATTTGCTAATGTGCCAGTTTGTCTTCAATGATCATGTCAGAAGGTGAGCATCATGGAAGATCATTACTGTTTTTACTCTTAGGCACTCCACTGTTGGTTCTCTGGAAAGTTTCAAAGAAGTGTTTCTGGGACACCCCTCCAACACATACAATTCTAGAGGTGGACATCCATAGCTCACGTTTGAAGTACTCAAATTAACCCAGAATCGCCATTATCCTCACACAATGGGAGATAATATAAAGTCACATTTGGTTGGTTTGGGTTTTTTGTTCTGTTTTGCTCACCCTCTAAGTCAAACCTCTTGTTCCTCCAGCTTCATCCCATAATTCTACAGCTTATGGGCAAATCAGAAAGCTGGATCACCCCTTCCAAATATGTTAACAGAGGAAAAATTGGTGCATTCAAAAATTAGGTAGAAGGGAATAAATAAAATGTCTACAAGTACACTCTGCAAAATATATTAGAAATTTTGCTCCCAATGCAACACACACACACACACACACACACACACATACCTACTGGCAATGTGGCCCCTCACTGATATTGGAGGTAAAATATTCACATTAGTCTTAGTTACAGGATAGGATTGCTCTAGCCCCAAAGGTACAGTGAGTTATGGTTTGGGCTGCTAACCTCAAGGTCAACCGTTTAAAACCACCAACTTCTCAAAAGAAGAAACATTAGGTTTTCTACTCCTGTAAAGATCGATAATCTCCAAAACCCAAAGGGGCACATCTACTCAGTCCCATCGGGTCATTATGAGTCAGAATCAACTTGATGGAGGTGAGTTTTTTTGGAGAAAAAATTCAGCAAACTCTCCCACACCTGCTTATTGGCACTCCTCAGCAGGAAAAATCAGCTACTTTAAAATCTGACTGCAAAATAAACTCCGCCTTTCTTTAATTCTCTGTAAAGAGGTTTCCTTCTCTGTTATCCATAAATGAGAGGAACATTTGTAACATTGTACCCCTTTTACACTGTTTCACTCAGAGTGACCCTACAGGATGAAGAAGAAATGCCGCTGTGAGGTTCCCTGACTGTACCTCTTTATTGGAGTCAAAATTCCCATCTTGTCCAACAGAGTAGCTAGCAATTTCCAACTACCAACCATGTAGTCCATATCTCAATGCATAACCACTACACCACCAGGGTAATCGATTTTTATAAGCATAAACCTATTCTACAGTTTTCATGTAGACTTAGAAATTACTTGACACATGACCCTCCTAGAAATTTTTGGCCCTTGAGATAGAGAATTCTTGTAAAAGGGATTTAATGCAGACATACTCTAAAAAAGGCTAGGAGCTGGAGTTGGGAGAGGTTATGTGTAGCTTTCCAGAAGAGAAGTCTGTCGTTTGCTGGAGGCTGACTCTTCAATAAGACATCAGAGCATCCACTCAGGGTCTTCGATGAAACTCTCAAGAGAGAATAAGAATAATTGCTGACTAGGTGAACAGCAGCATAGCATTAAGCACCATCTCTTCTGGAGACTATGGATGGATCATAGAAGCGAGTCATGAGATCTAAAAAGTGTACAACATATATAAATTAACAAATATTCATTTACATGTTTTGGGGCATAACATTTTACATGTTTTATGAGGGAAACAAAGAAAATCACTACAGATTGTCACCCTTGGAGGATGGGGTTATAGACTCCACCTAGAAAAGAATAAATGTGAAAATGAACTGTAAGAATCAGACAAGAGTATTAGAATGTAAATACCACAAAATTCAGAAACATGGTTAACTTGGTGTCATAAAAACTGTGATTAGTGCTGAGCCAGCTAAGTGCAGTGGCAGGCATACTTGAGAACCAGAAACAAATAGTTTGGCTTTACAGGTCGGGTGGTTTCTGTAAAAGAGCTGAGGGAATATTAAGTTCGGCTATGGGAACACAGAAGTAGTTCCAGGTGATATTGAAACTAATGAGAACGACTCTATTCTATTAAAACTATATTTACAAAAATGTATTGAGCCAGATACAACCTGCAGACAATGGTTTACCAACTTCTAGAGAAATATGATCTTGATACAGAAGTAGAACACAGGCCAGGACTCAACCACATCAGTACTCAACATAATCAGATTTCAACGTGAAAGGTCAAGGGAATTATGCATCAGAGCTCAAACAAAACATCAGAATCTGACAAAGGGAAAGTAGAGGGAAGGTGGGGTAGAAAAGGAGAACAGATTTCATGGATCGACGTATAACCTCCTCTCTGGGGGACTGACAGCAGAGAAGTGGGTGGAGGGAGAAGTCAGATGGTGTAAGATATTACAAAATAACAATAACTTATGAACTATCAAGAGGTCATGGGGGAAGGGGAGGGAGGAGAAAAATAGGGAACACATACCAGGAACTCAAGCCGAAAGCAAGTGTTTTGAGAACACGGAGGGAAACAAACATACAAAAGTGCTTGACACATGGATGGGTGTATAAGAGTTGTAAGAGCCCCCAATAAAATTATTTAATAATTTTTTTAAGATTTTGAAAAAAAACAAACATCAGAATCCAACCCAACACGTGTGATTTTTATAAGCAAAAGCACTCCAGTTTCAGGCACTTGGTGTTAGTTGGCGTTATTCATATGCATGGTTTGACTCTTTTGCACTGTGTTCCAAGCATTTTCTATCATTTTCTTAGTTTTTGTGGCTTTTTGTACTGTTCTTATATAAAAAAAGAAACATGGGTCCTAAGAAAGAATTATTTGAAAAGACTCATGATAAAGAATGGGTTAACTGTGTTATCATGATTGTTGCTGATAATTTAATAAACCCTTTTTAGAAACATTAAGGTAATACTACCAACAGATCAAATTTGACAGATTTTTTTTTTAGAGAGGAAGCTAACCAGGTCCTCATGAAAAAGGCAAAAAGGGGTGAGGTGGGGACTCCTGAAAAGCAGCTACCAGTTTGTTTGTTTTTTGCTACCAATTGATTTTATGGAAGGGGATTCCCTTTGCAAACAACGACTCTCTCTCTCCACACCTCCTCTCTGCATCCATGGCCACAGATCCAGATCCTTATCACTCTGATGGTATGGACCATACTGTAGTTGCTAAAAACTTTTTAATGCTGTGTTTCTTATTTAAATTATATTATGAACTCTGTACTTATTTACTTTGAAATTTCTGTGTAATGTTTTGTATGAAGAGGCAAGACATAGGGTCAAAAACGTGGTCTTTGAGAATGGATTAATCCATTTTTCAATTATTTCTTATAGGAAAAATAGTTTTTATCTTTTTAAAATCATTTTATTGGGAGCTCATACAACTCTTATCACAATGCATATACATATACATATACATCCATTGTGTCAAGCACATTTGTACCTTTGTGGCCATCATCATTCTCAAAACATTTGCTTTCCACTTCATTTCTTGGTATCAGCTCTTCATTTTTTCTCTCCCTCCTTGCGCCCTTCCCTAACAAACTTTTGATAATTTATAACTTATTATTATTTTGTCATGTCTTATTATTATTTTGTCATGTCATATCCCTTCACCCATTTTTCTGTTGTCTGCCCTCCATGGAGGGGGCTATATAGAGATCTTTGTCATCAGTTTTCTTATTCTACCCTACCTTCCCCTTATCCTTCAAGTAATGCTACTCTCACTATTGGTCCTGAGGAATTTATCTGTCCTGAATTCCCTGTGTTTTCAGTTCTGATCTATACTAGTGTATATTCTCTGGTCTAGCCGAATTTGTAGGGAAGAATTAGTATCAGGATAGTGGGGAGAGGGAAGCACTAAAGAACAAGAGGAAAGTTCTGTTTCATTGTTGCTACATTGCACCCTGATGGTTTATCTCCTCCCCACAACCCTTCTGTAAGAGGATGTTCAGTTGCCTACATATGGGCTTTGAGTCTCCACCCTGCACTCCCCCTCATTCACACTTACATTATTTTTTGTTTTTTGATGCCTGATACCTTGTCCCATTGACACAGACTGGTGTGCTACTTCCATGTGGACTTTTTTGCTTTTCAACTAGATGGCCACTTGTTTATCTTCAAGCCTTTAAGACCCCAGACACTATATCTTTTGATAGCTGGACACCATCAGCTTTCTTCATCACATTGTGTCTTCAGCCATTGGGTCTGGAAGGTGAGCATCACGGAATGCTAGCTTGATTGAAGAAAGTGTTTTTGCATTGAGGGGGTACTTGAATAGCAGCCCAATATCCATCTGCTATCCTAATAGTAAACCTATAAATATATGCATAAAGATCTATTTTCTCATCCTCATATAAAAATATAGTTACATGAATATATTTACATGTCAATATATGTAAATATGTACCTCGATAAATGCCCTTTGCCTCCTAATTCTTTCCTCTATTTACTTTTACTTTCCTCTTGTCCCACTATTATGTTCAGCTTTCATTTGTGTTTCAGTAATTCCTCTCAGTTATTGCTCTTGATCAAGCCCTAGCAGGCCTCCAAACACTCCTCACCATCAATTTTGTACCACTTTTTGTTCCCTTGTCCCTGGGTTTGATAACAATCATTTCTTTCCGCACCCCCAATCCTAACCTCTCCCTCTCCCAAGCTCTCAGTCCCATTTCTTCTCCTCCAGATTGTTTATCCGCCAATCTTATCTAGATATACCTGCAGAGATTTAAAAAAAACACATGCACAAAAAACAAGACAGAGCAAAACAAAGTAACAAATGAAAACAAAACAAAACAAAAATGACTCCCCCAAAAATATTAAAAGCCTGTAAATAGTTCAAGGTCTATTTGTTGACCTTTAGGAATGTTTTCTGATCAAGTCTGATGGGGTGCCATGCCCTGGCCCCAAAGTCTATTTTTGGTAATCTCTCGGGACTTCCTTGCTCTGCTCCTTTGCTATTCTGTTGCACGCCCTTAGTGTTTTGCTTTGGTGTGGAGGGATCAGATCAGATGCAATTCCCACAGTATCTCCAGTGTTGACTGATAACTCAACTGTATTGCATACTGACTCTCCTCCTAGAACTGATTAGCATTGAGGTCCAAGGTTCTACTGTAGCAGAGCAAAGTGTCTTTGAATGCATACTCTTGCCGAAATTTCCATGACCAATTGACTGCCAAAGACTCCATCCTTACCATGGCCATTTGACTGCCAAAGACTGCCAAAGGACTCCATCCTTTTCTCCTCTCAGAACTCACCAGCATTTAAAGCAAAGGACTTTTCCTCCATTATTAATAATTTTTCTCTGTTAGGTTTTTAGAATATGACAAACTCTTAGAATTCCTCTTCCCTTAGTGGTCTCTCTTCTTAATCAATCTCTCTAGCTGGTTTCTCCATCTTTCTCCAGTATTTAATGTTGCAGAGACTCGGGGCTCAGTCCTTGATCAACTTCTCTTTTTGGCCTATCTCCACCCACATTCTTGGTGAATTGCCATCTAAAAGCTGGTGATTCCTAAACATTCTTCCCAGTCCAGATCTCAACACTTTATTACAACTCCAAGCACTGCCATTGAGTCCCTTCTGACTACAGCAACCCTAAAAGACAGAGTAAAACTGCACCTGTTGGTATTGTTTCTGAGGAGGGTCACTCGTCATCAAAAGGGAAAGCCTCATCTTCTTCCAGCAGAGTGACTGGTGTGTTTGAACTGCTGACTTTGTGGTTAGCAGCCACTCACTATGCCACTAGGATTCCTTATACTGTACTACAGACCTTGCTAGCTCCATCTAGATGTTTAAGAAATATTTCAAAACTCACACATCCAAAACTTAACTCATCTATTCCCTAACCTTCTGTACAATTTTCCTCATCCCAGTTCTTCATCTAATTAAATTTAGAACAATCTATAAACAGTTAACACATTTAAAAATTCATTAGCCTACAAAGAAAATACAAATGCTTCCAAATAGAAATAGTCATGTGAGCTACAATTTGCTGATCAGAATGCAATAAAGTTAAAAGTTAAAAAATGTAGTCAGGCTGAGCCCCAGTGTCATAGTGGTTGTGTGTGGGACTGCGGTCCACTGGTTTGGTGGTTCAAATCCAGCAGTAGCACTCCAGGAGCAAGGCTGGGCCTCCTACTCCCACCAGAGGGCAGTGATGCCCCCCTCCAAATGTGGTCACTTTTCAAATATAAGTCCCACCTGAATGATTTTCAGGTAATAATAATCAAGATTGAATCGCAATTTCTTTGGAAATTGATGAATGGAAAACACTATGGACCTAAACAAGTAAGATGCAGGCAAGTAGGAAAATATATAGATTTAAGTGATTTTTGTAGAAAAGAAGAGAAATTGAAAATAAACTTTAAGCAGAAGAAAATTGGAAGGAAACCATAAAACAATCTAGGAAAGAAATAATGAAAACAATAGAATTAAAAAAGAGTAGCATAAAAATAAAACTTAATAGAGTTGTATAATACAAGACTTAATCAAAAAATTTTAATAAGCTCTTTGGAGAGATTATTTACATATGCTTTTTACAAACTTGGAGGTCTCTGGTAGCCCACATCACCAATATACCCAGCTGTTAGCCAAGACACTAGAAGTTCAAATCCACCTAGCAGCACCTCAGAAGACCTGGTAATCTGCTCTCCGTGCCTCGTGCCTCCCTCCACCCCACAAAACAGCAGCCATTTAGAACCTTAAGGGCAGCAATTCTATTCTGACACGCATGCGGTTATCAAGACATGGTGGAGTCAGCTAATTTGCAACTCATTCATATTACAAATGTAATTACATGGACAAAGGAGAAATGAACGAAAACAGCACAGGAATAAGAAATCTTAATAACAAATAAAGAGAAATAAATGAAAGGGCAAAAAGAAAGACAGAGGTATATCTAAAAACATTTCAAATGTATGTGAGAGAGGCTACTTCTTATGGAAAACACAGATGACTCATAATCCAAAAGAACCAGAGATCTCAGTAGATAACAATAAGAGAAGAATTTAAAAGTTACCTCACTTCCTATATTCACAAAATACGTCGCACTTGGGTGTCTTTCTGGATTATGGCTAACAACTATAAAAGACTGCAAACTCCAAGCCATCAAGTGAATCCCAACACACAGGAACTCTGTAGGACGGGCCACAGGAGGCTGATGGGTTTCTGAGATGGTGATTAATTCTTCATGGGCTTAGAAAGCTTCACTTTGCTCCCTTAAAATACTACAGTTAGTACTTATATTGTTCCAAAATACAGAAAACCACAAGAAAATGTTCGACCTCATTCCATAAGGACAACATAATTACATTGCCAATTTGAGGTGAGGAGAACACACAGACAAAGGGAAGTTACTGGCCAAAATAACTTCAGGCCATCTGCAGCGAATTATTGAATGCACCTCCTGTAGGCACTGTCTCTGTAATAACTCCCACCCAACCATGTTTTCTGAATGGGTCTGCGTAAGAGGCGGTGAGAAAAGATACTGAGAGGATTTAGCTGTACGGGCTTGATTCATCATGATTGCTATCCTGCTTGCATAAAACGACCAAACTTAGAAGCAGGAGTTGGGGATTTCCCTACCAGGAAGCGCCAGGAGAGGAGTGCACTCTCTGTACCACAAGATCCATGTGTCATGAGCATCCTCCATCCAGAAGACAATTTTGACACCAGAGGAGCAACAGCAGCCAAACCAAGAGTCAGAGCATGAGGCCGGGCAGTGGGAGTTCCCAGCCACAGAGCAAGTAAAGCTGAGCATTCAGGAGCAAAGCAGGAGGAGGGCTTGGGAAGTGGGGTGTTTCTGGCAGGACACACAGAGCTGAATGCCTTTGGATTGAGGATGACAGTGGAGAGTCTTGTACTTCAGACATTTATTTCCAGCCTTAAAACAGCTGTATCCTGAGCATTTCTCATATGAAGTGTGGCTTCTTAACTCCTACAATAAAACCCACTGTCATGAGTGCTATCTGTGAATTCACAGTGGCCATCTCAATAAGCTAAAGAACCCAACAGAAAAATAGAGTCCCATGGGAGACAGAGCTGGAAAAGTAGCATGTCATGTGAGACTGAACACAATCCTAAACAAAGTTTTCAGTAAATTAAGGTTCATTAGTGTAGAAGAGTATAAGGGCTTCAACTTCTTTTTAACCTAGAAATAGGAAAGCACCACATTAGGAAAGATATTCATGTAATCCACTACAATAACGTATTGCTAAAAAAATTACACAAAATGCCTTTGCTAAAGACCAAAAAAGCACTTTGTAAATCAAATTCTCCTTCCCGATTAAAACTTGAAGTATGTGAAAAATAGAAGCTGCTGAACTTGATAAAGGGTATAACAAAAATATATCATAAACATCTTACTTAAAAATGATATATTAGAAGCATTGCCATCGAAATTACAAACTGAACAGTGGTGCCTTCTATCAGTACTCTTTTTTTACATGATATGCTGCATTCCTGAATTCTAATATTTATTCATAAGGAGGCAATAACATCATTATGCAAATGATATAATTATCGATCTAAAAATACCCAAAATAATTAACTAAAATTCTTAGAACTAATAAATGTAACTTAATAAAGCTCTAGATTAAAGACAACTATTTTTGACATTTATATATGAAGGCAAAGGATCCCTGGAGGTGCTGTTGGGTAAGAATTGGACTGGAAATCATAAATTCAATGATTCAAACCCACCAGCCACTCTTAAGGGAGAAAAATAAGTCTGTCTACTCTCATAAAGTCTTACAGGCTTGAAATATCTCACATGAGGTCATTATGAGTGGGGTTTGGGACTTACTTCCATTTTGTTTTGTTTTTTTGATGAAAACAATAATTAAGTAGAAAAGGTAACTGGGAAAAAAAATCCATTCACAATTGTATAGAAACAACTACTTAGAAAATCTCAAGAGTCATTCAAGAAATTGTATTTTACTGAAGAACACTCTAAAAATGAACTTAATGAACTTAGTAAATGTAGTAGCACATCACCCCCCAAGTAAAAAAATTCAATATTAATAAGTAAACTATTAAAAAGTAAGTGATTCATAAAGTCAATATAGTCCCAATTTTTAAAAATTCGTATATACTTGGGGGAATATAAAAAAGTTCTGAGTTCATCTGAGTTCTGAAGGAGAAATGTACAAGAAGGATCTGGGGAACAGAATCATAGAGTAGAGTTTGACCTACCAATTATCAAAGCATAACAAATGTTCTCATCATTCCAAAAGTATAATATAGGTACAAATAGAGAAAAAGATAGGTGAACCAGAATGAAGAGCCAGAGATTATATGTAGATAGGTCAAGATATACAAAACACATATGTATTATACACACACATGCTTCGGAGATGATAAAGATGGCATTCCAAAGTCATGGGAAAGTCATCTAAAGCATGAGAAGGTTTGCGAGAGAGTGGGAGTAAAATGTGGACTGGAACAAGAATCATAAAGGACACTGGGCTAACTGGTCAGGGACTGGTGGCCCACTCAAGACGCGGACCCTTTCTCACACGGTGGGTCTGGAATGTTCAGCCTCCTTGTGCTGATCGGCGCTGCTGCGTCAGCTCTGCTTCACGGTGGCTCTGCGCATCAGAACGAAACTCTGCCTGGTCCTGTGCCACGCTCACAGTTGTTCTGAGCTTTCAGCCCTAGAGACAGCCACTGTGACACTCTATCCTGTTGACGGTCTTCTTCTTTTTCTTTTATCCTCTATCATTTTATGGGGGGCTCCTACATTGTTTATCACAAGCCAAACATCCATCCATTGTGTCAAGCACATTTGTACATTTGTTGCCATCATCATTCTCAAAACATTTCCTTCCTACTTGAGCCTTTAGTATCAGCTCTTTGTTCACTCACGTCCCCGCCCCCTCCCCGCCCCTGCTCTTAGCCTTCCTCTTGTTGCTGTCCTGCTTCTTTACCAAGTACAATTTCCTTCTCCAGGGACTGCTCTCTCCCGACAGCTTGTCCAAAGGACATGAGACAAATTCTCATGATCTTTTCCACTAGGAACTGTCTGGCTCTAGTCTTCCAAGACAGATTTGTTTGTTCTTTTGGCAGTCTGCAGTGCTTTCAAAATTCTTCACCGGCACCATCATTCAAATGTATCAATTCTTCTTTGGGCTTCCTGATGCAATGTCCCCAAATGGGGTTGTTAGATGCCATTGAGTTGGTTCCGGTCCATACAGAACTTATGCATAACAGAACAATACACTGGCCGATACTGCAGTCTTCACAATCGTTTCTGCACTTGAGCCCATTGTTGCAACCCCTGTGTCACTCCAGCTCCTTGACGGCCTTCCTCTCGTCACTGCCCCTCTGTGAGCACACATGCTGGTGCAATGGTAACACTGGTGAGGTGTGCGCACCTTACAATGCTCAACCAAGTGAAGGCAAAGGGCAGCACTCAGAAAGACCAGGACGAAAAAAGAAAGAAATCAGTGACCGGGGAAGAAGCAGAATTAATTAATGGTACATTGAGGTAATTCCAATAAATGAGTTAAAACAAAAGATGCATGAATTGTTGAAAGTAAAACTGAAGATCTGCTGTGTAACACTTTACCCAATTCACAATAAAAGTTATTTAAAATAATAATGGGAATGGATATGTAGTATGAAAACAATGGGAATTGGATATGTAGTGTGAAAACAATTAGCTTATTCATACAGAAAAATATCAACTTAAATCTATACATCACAACAATTATAACATTAGAAGAAGATTAAAATACAAATTATTAACATGCAAAATATCTAATAAGAAATAGATGAAATATTTCCATATTCTTGAGGTACACAAAGCTTTCTCAATAGTAAGACTACAGAAAATATTGAGGAAATGATGGCTATCTTTGACAATAGAGAGCTGTAAATATTTTAAGCAAAACAAATACCATAAAGCAAAGTTACACAATGAGTGACAGGTTACGAGGAAATATCTGAAAGCAACAACAAAGAAATAATATTTATAACATGAAAAGAGCTTCTTTAAATAATAGAAAAGTGACAACACAATTTTTTAAACAGGCAAAGCCTATGAACAGTCAATTCCTAGAATGAAAAATATTTTTAAAAAACATAAAAAGAGACACTTTCCTACAATGAAATAGAGAAAATAAATAGAAGGCAAAAGGAATTTTAAAAGGTCTAAACACAGACACATATATAGGTATATATTTATATATGATGATGTGGAAATAGATCTACATGCATATATTTATAGGGTTAGTATTAAAGCAGCAGATGGACATTGGGCCTCCACCCAAGTACTTCCTCAATGCAAGAACACTTTGTCCTATTAAATTCACATTCCATGATGCTTCCCAACACAATTGCTGAAGACAAATGTGTGCATAAGCAAAAGTGGTGAAGAAAGCAGATAGTGCCTGGCTATCAAAAGATATAGCATCTGGAGTTTTAAAGGCTTGGAAGTAAACAAGCAGCCATCTAGCTCAGAAGCAACAAAGCCCACAGGGAAGAAGCATACCAGCCTGCATGTTCACAAGGTGTCAAAGGGATCAGGTATCAGGCATTAAAGAACCAAAAAATTATATCACTATAAATGAGAGAGAATACAAATTGGGGGACCAAAATCCATCTGTAGGTGAAGTGATATCCCCTTACAGAATGATTTTGGGGAGGAAAGGAGTCAGTCAGGATGCAGTATAGCCATGATGAAACATACAACTTTCCTTTAGTTCTTCAATGCGTTCCCCAACCCCCCAACCCCCACAACTATCATGATCCTAATTGAACTTTATAAATCCAGCTAGACCAGAGATGTACACTGGTACAGATAGGAACTGGAACCATGGGGAACCTGGGAGAGATGACCCCTTTAGGACAAGTAGTGAGAGTGGTTATACCGGGAGAGAGTAGGGAAGATGGGGCAGAAAAGGGGAATTGATTATAAGGATCTGCATATAACCTCCTCCCTGGGGTATGGACAACAGGGAAGTGGGTGAAGGCAGACGTCGTCGGACAGTGTACAATACTCCACAATACTAGTAATTTGTATATTATTAAGGGTTCATGAGGGAGGAGAAAAAAATGAGGCATTGATACTAGGGCTTAGGTGGAAAGAAAATGTTTTGAGAATGATGATGGCAATAAATGCACAAAGGTGCTTTGAATACAATGAATGTATGTATGGATTGTGATAGGAATTATATGAGTTCCCAATAAAATGATTTTTTTTAAAAAAAAGAGAGCGAGACTGTCCCGCTAATTCAAATCCTGAATGTAAATAATGAAATGTTGCATTTTTACTCTAAATAACAAATACACATCCAACCTCAGAAAGAGCCTGAGTTTAGAAAAGCCTCATCAAATGTACAAAAGTGCTTGACACAATAGGTGAATGTATGGATTGTGATAAGACTTGTACGAGCCCCAATAAAGTGATTTAAATAATAATAATAAAACAGAAGAGTCTGCTGGTCTCTTAAGGTAGGATTTATTCATACATTCTGCTCTCTCAATTTGAGAATATCGAAAGCCAATTTCTAAAGTCTTTTCTCAGTCTGGACACTGCTGAAGCCTGTTCACCTCCGAGATCCTGCTGATATTTGAAATACTGGTGACCTTGCTTTCAGCATCAGCATCACACCAAAATACATACCACTACAGAACAACACTGACAGAGGAGTGGGAGAAGATATAGATAATTGATCATTATCGGCCATTAGAATGTGCAAGAAAGGAACAGAGAGAGTGTCGAATCCTCCCCACTAGACCACCAGGGATGATGGGAAAAAAGAGGAAGGAATAGTGGTTGGAAAACATAGCCTGAGTAAGCGAAATTATGCTGGAGATCACATGATAGAATGTTGCAAGGCCAACAACTTTTTCAAAGCAAATACGTTTCCTCAACAGCATAGACATGGCCCTCAGCAGATGGAATACACCAGAATCAAGCTGACATCTTTGGGAAGAGATCTGGCGAGCTGTAGGGTAACACCAAAAACACCATACATGAAGAAAGCAAAAAGCCATTAAAAAGATAGGGAAGGGGGAAAGGGGTCAAAGTGGATGTCCAAAGAGACCCTGAAACTTACTCTTCATCACAGAGTAGCCAAAGCAAAGAGAAGGAAAAATGAAGCAAAAGAGAGAAACAACTTTTTCAAAGAACATCTCAAGAAAACAAAGGAAAATATTATAATGAAATAGTATTACAATGAAATGTGCAAAGACTTCGAATTTGAAACCTAAAAAAGAAGAACATTCTCAGAATATAACACATTAACAGAATTGAAAAAGCAATCAAGCCTAAAGTTGCAAAAATTCTATGGGCAAAATATTGACTGACTTGAGAACCATCAAATGAAGATGGAATACACAGTCACTATACCAAAAAGAACATTCAACCAATTCAAGGGGTAGCATATGATCAGGAACCAGTGGTCTGAAGGAAGAAATCCCAGCTGCAGTGAAGACATTAGTGAAAAGCAGGTCTCCAGGAATTGATGGAATACCAATTGAAATGTTTCAACAAACTGATGAGGCCCTAGAAGCACTCACTAGTCTATGCCAAGAAATTCCAAAGACCGCTCTCTGGCCAACCATATGGAAGAGATTCATATTAGTAACCTTTCAATGGAAGCTGATCCAACAGAATTCAGAAATTATCAAACAATATCATTACTCTCACCTGCAGGTTAAATTTTTGCTGAAAACCATTTAACAACAGTTTCATTGACAAGGAGCTGCCAGAAATTCAAAAGCAAATGTAGCAAAGAGAAATTGTGGTTGATGTCACATGGATCTTGACTTAAACCAGAAAATATCAAAAATAAGTTTGTTTGTATTTTGTTGATTATACAAAGGTATTCAACTTAATAAGACAAAACACTTTTCTGTGTTGATGAGGTATTCAACTATGGGGATCACGATGAACTGTGGATCACCTTAATAAGACAGAACACTTTATTGTACTGATGTGGAACCTGAGCATGGAGAAAAAAGCAGCTGTTAAAACAGAATTTAGAAATACCGCATGGTTAAAAATCAGGAAAGTGTGTGTCAGGGTTGTATCCTTTCATCATCTATATGCTGAGAAAGGAGTCTGAGGATTTGGAATAGAAGAATAATGATTCAGCATCGTTAACAAACTGTAATATGTAGATAACATAATGTTGCTTGCTTAGTGAGGGGGACTTGAAGCCCTTGCTTATGAAAATCAAGGACTGTAGCCTTCCCTATGTGTTACACTTCAATGTAAAGAAAATCAAAATCCTCACAACTGGCCCAATAGAAAATGTCATTATAAATGGAGAAAAAAGCAGCTGTCAAGGAATTAAATGATGTGTTGCAGTGGAAAACAATTTAAGTGTTGAAGTCAAGGATTTCACTGTGAGAACTAAGGTATGCCTAACCCAAGCCATGGTATTTTCGATCACCTCAGACCTATGTGAAAGTTGGACATTGAACAAAGAAGACTAAAGAAGACTTGAGGCATTTGGATTATAATGTCAGTGAAGAACAACAGAAATACCATGAACTAATGAAAGAAAACACAGCACATCTCAGAAGAAGTATACCAGAACGCACCTTAGAAGCAAAGACTGCAAGACTTCATTTCACATACTTTCGACATCCTATCAGGAGAGATCCATCTTTGGAAAATGATTTCACACCTGTTAAGATAGAAAGGTGGTGGAAGAGGCTGATGCTTGATGAGGTGGACTGACATATTTGCTGCAACAATGTGAAGATGTGCTATTATGTTCCATTGTACACAGGGTCGCTGTGACGCAGACTGACTTGACAGAAGCTAAAAATTTAGCAGGAAATTTAGCAAAACTAAATTTTAAATATGGAAAATCTTTGAATTTAAGGAATCTAGATACATAATCCCTCATGTGTGGACCAAGATATATATGTGAGTGTGTTACTTTCAGCAGTTCTAAAACCAGCAAGCACTGAAAGTAATCTACATGCGTATACCCAAGCAAACACAATCATTGTCATTGAATCATATCTGACTTACATCAATTTTGTTAGACTACGTAAAACTGCCACACAAGGTGTCTAAGGCTGAAATATTTACAGAAGCAATTTGTCATATATTTCTGTGTGTGATGATTTTTTTCAGGCTGAAAAATTCTAAAAACAGTTTTATTGGCACATATCAGACATGTCAATAGATAGATCATATCAAGAAAAATTGTACACTTGTTACCACAATGCATTTTAGAACATTTCCTTCTCTCTTGTACTCATTATTATTAGCTCCCTGTTTTTCCCAATGTCCACTGCCATAACCTCAAGAAAAACCATTAATCCAGTTACTGTCCTTAAAGATGTATATGACATGGATTTCATATGATTGTTATACATTTTTGTCTTGGATGAGAGCCTGTTAGTTAGCAGTTGGGAGCTTCACCTCTCTGCCATGGGGCTGTAATACACAGAGTAGTCACGCTTCACAAAAATCATTGGATTTTCATATATGCATGTATATATATGATAAATTTTGAGGGAAGATGTCATGTATGTTAGACAGGGTTCTCTAGAAAAAGTCAGGACACTAATAATTTTATATAGATTTATGTAGACAACATAAGAAATAAACAGTTAATCTATAAAGCAGTACAAATGACTCAGTGTGATTCACTTCCATGAGACAACTAATACACTGGCAGTCCTTCAAGTCTTGAGGGCCACTGGCAATTCGGGTCATCTGATCACAGGCTGCAAACAGAAGACAAGTCAAGAACAGTCAGTCAGATGACAAGGTCCCACAGTCCCTAACTCAAGAGATGTATATTCCAGAAGCGTGGCAAAGCAAGTCTTGAAGGAACCTCAATTTATTGTGACACAGTCCATGGTTTAGGTGTCCCACAGGTAGTGTAGCTGGCAAATGGAAGCACAGAATAAGCAAGGCAGCCACACACTGGTTCAATGATCAAAAAGCAAGAGGATAGGAAGGGTGAGACTTGTTGAGTCATTTCTCTCTCCACCCTTCAGTTAATCCTACATGTGTTCATTGGCCATGTTGGCACCATAAACCTACCTATCACATCATGATGCAGCATTCCAAAACATACCTTCCTACATAAGCTATATGCTATGCATTTTACATAATTATGTTAGGCAGGATTCTCTAGAGAATTAAAACCAGTAACACACACCTATACATACAAAGAAAGATGTATATCAAAGAAGTTGCTCACACAATGTTAAAAACAGCTAAATCCACTCCAGTTCAAGTCTGTGGATTAGTTGTAACTAGAAACTTTTACTGACTCATGTAGCTGCTTGAGCTGAAAATCAAAAAAGCAGGAAGACTCCAGCAAAGGTGAATGTGGAGACAGATAGGTGTAAGGTCAGATCAGATGTCAGGCTCTAAAGACTCCCAGGGTCTGCAGGCAATATGGTTTTTCTTGGCTCAATTACCAAGAAATAATGAATGGATAGGCCAGATGCAAGATTTAGACCAGCAAGAGAAGAAGCGGCTCTCCATAATTTCTCCATAGATAGGAATAAGCCAAACCCCTGGGGAAATTTGTCCTCAGTTACACTCCACTCTAATATTCTTACAACAGCTTGACTGCTGCCAGCAAATACCGTCCCAGTGTTGCTTATACTGTGTTAAGTCACATTATGGAGGGTTGTGAGGCCAGCACTGTCAAACCACTGGCAATGTGGTTGAGGCAAGTTGACACAGAACCTAGTCATCACAAAAACATATATATAAATCCTCACATACCATCAATCATGATACCATGCTTTGGTCTTTTTAACTCACTTCAACCTCTTTTCAGGTGGACTCGGAGTAAAAGTGAAGAGCCACAATTTTTAAGTTTCTACAAATGTTCTGGATACGAATGAATCTCTGCCTTTTTGGAAGCATTTTTATAGGGCTAAGTCAAAAAATGGCCATAAAATCATAGAACTGTTTAATAATTTTGAAAAAGTCAAAATATGATGTTGTTGCTTCCTGTCAGATCTGCCATCTAGGTCTGTACTCTCTGAGAACAGTGTCTCCGTTTCTCTACCCTTTTCCCAAAGACTTCAGCCACCCTCCATTGCCACCCCTTCACAACAGCACATTTGTCTCTCTTGGGAGACCCAAATCTACAGTAGATAGAATTGAGTTTTCCATTATAATTCCCCTAGGACAATCCTTGCTACCATTGAAGAATGAGCAAAGGCATTGTCATCATGGGGAAAAAATCATTGGCATGACTTTCCTGACCCTTTTCTCACAAATTTAGTATTCTGTTTTCAGAAAAATCTGTCAGGAGTGGTTTTTGTCTTTCAAGAAAACCTATAAAGATCACACCATTTTAAAATGGCCTTCAAATTCACTCTAACCTTCGGAGTTGCCCTCTCGGCCTTGAATTTAATGAGCCAACTAGATCTCCTCAGAAGGGACTGTTTTGACTGGATCTTGCATTCTGACTTGTGTTGGCAAATCTGAGACCTATACCCAGTTATGATTCATTACATAAACGCATCTTTAGTAGGTTTTATTTTGCTTGGAAGATGGGTGGAGAGAACTAACCTTTGAGCAATGTTTTTTGGCAGGCATCAAGCTGAAAGTTTGCTGAGACCATGGAATATGCAAGCCATGTGCAAGCCACACCTCAGTGGCTACTACTTCACTGCTGATTCTATGGCCATGGTTCACCCATGGCTACCGTTAGTCGGTTTCTTTGTGCGTCAGTATTGATGGTATTCTCTCTCTTTGGTAATCTATGAGAACATCATGACCTTTAAACAACAACAA
>PVJH01025898.1:0-30812 GCA_004026705.1 Nesogale talazaci | reverse complement strand
GAGCACATAAAATAAGTCAAGTTATCTCCTACTATCTTCTGCATACAAGGTAATAATAATTTCAAATTAGTAAATATCTATCATGCTGGGCACATTACATATATTTTCTCTTACCTGCATAGTAAATTTGGGTGAAAATTGAGTTATTATTCTTGACAGTAGAAAATTCACTATGCTTTCATAACAGCTAATTTGGAGCAGGGCCAGGTCATGTCTACCTATTCCTATGACCTCAGGTTGATCAAGCTGACTTGTGTTTTGGGCCCAGTAGATCCTCAGTTGAAAAAAGGTGGTTTAACAGCTGAATTTGATGTAATCATTTCCATATTTATGCAGCATGTGGAACCCAAGAGATGTTCCTGTAAACATGAGTACACATTCCTCTACTAGAGATAATATTTATGACAAACCATCAACATTTAGATTCTGGAACATCTGTTAGTCTGTTTCTTCTTGTTTTAAATAACACATGGTGTGCTCTAATTCAGGTGTACTCCTTAAAACACCAGAATTAACTGTACTTTTTTGTGATCTCTGTCTGTGATGAATGAGACTTTCTGTGATTATGGAGCACACCAATTAATCAAACACTTTGGCTTCATATCAAATTTTCTATATTTGTATCCACAATTATAGCTATTTTATGTTACTTCATAATTTACACAGTGATTTCATATACTGTGTCTCATAAGCATTTGGTTCTCAAAACAATACTATAAACTGGTCATTAAAATATGTATATATATAGCTATAGAGAGATATTCCTCATAACCGTGCTTTGAGATTTTAAACATACAGATATCCTAGAGAGATTGTTTTTTGGGATGAGTGGATCTTCACAATATAATTTGGGGCATTTGAGTTTTTTGTGTCCAGAAAAATAGATGAAGGAAGATATCAGACAGTGCTTACCTTTGGAGGTAAGAGTTTTGGAAAAACTTTAGGAGAACTGCAACATATCCTTGCAGTTTTATTTTATTTTTAAGATTTAATTTTATTTTACACATTTAGTTATTCTAAATATACATTTTGCACAAGAACAAAACTGCTGTGTTATTAGGTGGCATCGAGTCAGCTCAGATTTACAGTGACTTTATGTACAACCGAAAAAAAAAATGCTTCCTGGAGTGGCTCTCCGTCCTTGTGTGTGGGCCATGGAGAAGGTGGCACCATGGTGTCTGGAAGGAGACTTGCTGGGGCAGCGGCCATGAAGGCCATCCTGAATGATTTGGTGTCTGGGGACAACCTGCTGAAATTTGAAAAGACGTCTAGAGTTGAGGCGGCAGCAGGGTCGGTGTCCGAGGGCACCCAGTTCGAGTACGCCCGGTGTCTGGTTCGAAGCAAGTAAAATGGCGACATGCGGACGGGCATTGAGCTGCTCCCCAAAGGAAGCAAAGCTGAGCAATGGATGACGTCTACCTGGCTGTTGGTAACTACCGCTGGGAGGAATAAGAAAAGCCCTGACAGTATATGTGCCCACTACCGCAGGCGGAGCCCCCGAAATGCCAGGCAGAGGAACTGGAGCATCTCATTGACAAGGCCATGAAGAAAGAGGGACTGGTGGGCATGACCACGGTGGGCGGCCTGGCCTTGGGTGTGGCAGGACTAACTGGCCTCATCGGACTAGCTGTATCCAAGTGAGTGCACCCCACCCCTCTGCCCAGGGCACACCGTCCAGCCTGCACTCACAGGAGTTGAAGAATCCTACAGAGTGGGGGAACTGGGCATGAAGGATGCCCAAAGTGGGTCCCCTCCTCGCTGTGCCTTCTCTGCTCTCCTGAAGCCTCTGCCACTGTCTGTTTATGATGGTGTTTAGCTTCTCCCCTCAGATGGTCTCCTGGCCCCAGATCATGTGGTTTGGGATGAGTGTAAATAAAATTGGTCTTTGGTTTAGGAAAAAATATAATGAGACAAAGTTTCCTGATTCTGTCCCATTCTCATAATCATTACTCTAAGTGAGCCTATTTTTCCAGCCATGGAGTCAATCCATCTTGTTAACAGTGCTCCTCTTCTGTTTCAGACTCTCTGATGTACTAGGGATGATGCCTTCCTCTGGAGATTTGCTCCTCCTGATAACATCTAAATTAAGTAAGATGGAGTTTTACTACCCCCACCTCTATAGAAGATTCTGGATGCATTCTTCCAAGAGTGATGCATTCCTTTTTCTGGTAGCCTATGGTGTGTTAACTATCCTTTACCAATGCCACAATTCTAGCATCAATTTTTGATCTTCCTTATTAATTGTCCAATTTTTCCCCACATATGAGACAGTTGAAAATATCAAGGCTTCAGAGACACACACCTTTGTCAGAAAAGTGACATCTTTGATTTCTAACACTTTAAAGAATTCTTTTGCAGCACATTTTCCAAATGTTTGATACATCATTTTTTCTCTTTTTCTTTTTATTAGAAACATTAAACTTTATTGAATTTGTTTTAGTCCAGGTAGACTAGAGAAACAAATTCATAAACACACATATGTGTATATGAGAGAGTTTTATATAAAGGGTAATTATACATTAAGAAATCATCCTAACTCAGTCCTGTCTAAGTCCATAAGCCCAATATTCACTCGTATGTCCTATACCAGCAGTTCTCAATCTGAGGGTGGCAACCCCTTTGGCGGTCTAATGACCCTTTCACAGGGATCACCCAATTCCGAACAGCATTAAAATTGCAGGTATGAAGTAGCAACAAAAATAATTTTATGGTTGGGGGACAACTACAACATGAGAAACTATATTTAAGGGCTGCGGTATTAGGAAGGTTGAGAACCACTGTCCTATACCAACCTATAAAGTCCTCTTTATACTCACAAAACACATGTAATGATGCCGAATGCAGGATAGATGATCACAGATGAGTGGGGAGAAAATCTTTGGATCCAGTGGCGTCGTAAGCATCTGAGTGCTGGCAGGGATCTCCATGTGGCTTCTCCAGCTTCCAGGACTGGATCAAGGTAGGTCCGTGTGGCTTCTCCTCAGGGATGTCTCGGAAAGAGGCAGCAGAAAGATAGTGTCTCCCACCTCCAAGAAGAAATACTGAATTTTCCAGATTTCTCAGGAGAAGGCCATGCCCACACAGAGGCCTCATTGACTGTACAATGAATGACAGGCTAGACATCACTTCTTCACTCCTAATCCTCTCAGCTCCCAAGCTGACACCAGATTATGTAGCTACCACAGAATTCTAGAACAACTAATCTACCATAACCTTCCCCTGCTAATCAATAACCATAAGAATAAATGAAATTATTTAAAAGTGAAAGTCAGTGTCAATACCATCCTTTAAAAGGTCACCATTCTCTGCAGCTGTAACTCCACAGTTTGCAAAATAAGAAGTGGTTCCACTGGAGAGAGTCAGTGAATTTCTTCTTCACACTAATAGAGCCTCCAGGGCCCTCTCCCACCAACTCATGCTCAACTCTGAAACACAGTCCTGAGGCCCTAGAGGGGAGACCCTGGGACCAGCAGTACAGGCTACTGTGCTGTTGCCCACTGCTAGGCTGGGTCAGCTATGCAGGAACTTAATAAGAAAGGCTCATTGTTTCCCTGGAGCTTGCTTCTTTGTTTTCTTTGAGCTAAGCTCGTCTACTGATTTCCCACAGAGGAGACAAAGAGTCCTGTTTTGGATAAGAAAAGGTAACAGAAAAGTTGGTAGCATTTATGCTAGCAGCCACAAAGTGTAGCAGCGGACAAAGATTTGTGCAGCCAGCCTCTGTAGCCAGCCCGAAAGCAAGAGCACCTTTTGCACAGCTACTGACGGGGCAGAAGCTGGACTGCATACAGGTTTATAAAGGAAAACAACTGAACAGAAGATCCATGTGAGAATGGAAACAATCTACTTTATTCAGAGATAGACAGTACTGTGGAATCGATGAAAAAGAAAGTAACATTGCAGCATTTCCATGTCATCTCTTCCCATCCTCCTCCTTGTACCACCTTGACTCTTCAGTCACATGTGAAAAGACAAGGAGAGAGTGTCACAGGAGGAGAGTCGTGTTCATACAGTTCAACCTGACCTTACTTTCTTCATTACAGTAATGAACCATCTGCCAATAGTGCAGATACACAAAACTAAAATAAGTATCCCTCTGTGGTGAGCATATTTTAAATTCTTCACCAACTGCCTATTATAACTTTGATGGACTCAACAGAAATCAGCCAAGGACAGGCTTCGCACCTTTGAAGCCTGTCAGAATTTATTTAATAGATACACAGTTTTGGTTTTCTTTCTTCTTTCTCCTCCTCCTCTTTATCAGAGTAGTGTATAATTTCCAGGGGCGGAGCGGTGGGAAGATATTGGGAGGTTTAATCTCACTAATTGACTCTATCAACTGGTGCTTTGTAGTGAATGTCTTTGAAATCCATGAATGTGCAGTTTGGGGACCCAGAGGGGACTCCATTTCATTAATATTGACATGTGTGTGCTCCACTGCTGATTCAAGAGGCATCAAGATGTGGGTGGCTCAGAACAGCTAGCTGGATATATAATAGAGAAGGTTAAAGGTGGATGTGACATAGAGGTCAACATAGCATAAAGCAGTACTTGGCTAGCAAAGGTGGTCTGTTGGGAGCTACTCTGTAACAGGTATCCCATCATTGGGTGGCCCATGTCCATGTCACGAGTTACTGGCTTAATGCATCCCCGGATGGAGTTAAGATCTGGAGTTTCATCGATGCTGCTGTAAAGGTGCTTATAAAGTTCAGCCAAGAAAATACCCAAACTTTGAGGCTCTTAGAAAAGTGAACTTTTGTCAGTCCATCATGTACAAGTTTAGGGATCACCAAGAAAGGTCACCACTCTTGTCATTTCTTTGATTTAAAAATGCCCGCCACTGATGGAACCTCCAATAGACAAATGCCCTGCCCTTTGCTCACAACTGACGACAGGTTTTATCAGATGAACCTCCTGCATAGACAAGCCCATGTTGTAGAGGGCCAATCTTCAGTTTGCCAGTTTTAGTATCTACTTGGTGGAATACTATGTCTAGTCCAAAAAAGAGGAGTTTCTGTGTATCCACCAATATCAGGTCAAAGCAGGACTGCATGGCTGATAGCAGATCCCAGTTTTGGGGTTATGTGGAAAATAAAACAGGTAAGTCATAATTTTATCTGTGTACCTATCATAGTCACTGTTGGTGGCAAGTACCACTTCTTTCATCCAGGTCAGAAGCAGAGGCAGCTTTCCATTTTTGAATGAATACTTTTCAACACGCTCAATGGTCTTTTCCTTAAGGGAGCTCTTGTAATGAACCCATCAGCAGCATCTTGTCTAACCTGGAACACACTGTGGTAGGACATGAAGAGGTCCTCATCTTTAAATCCCATTTCACAGCTGGTATAGCTGAATAATTAGTTAAAAAACATACTAGGCAGACTAGCAGGTAGTCTCTTGCAGGTTGAACAGCATCTTTGGAATGTAAAATTTATTAATATCACCCCATTGAATAAATTGATTTGGATACTACTCTCTAGGGTTTGGTCCCTAGGTAAAGTTAATTCCATGAGCACAGATGAAAAGGTTTCCACAGGCCTCAAATTTCACGAGATTTCCATATCAATGACAAGTTTCCTGATAGGAAATGTAGAATCATATGCAAAGCTGAACAGTTCTGTTAGGATGGTCAATAGACACTAGTCTCTCCACAATTAGCCCAAATCTCAGGGACCTGTATCCAGGGGAGTTTTACAGGACAAGTGTGTAATCCATATAAAAACCAAAACAACTAATATTTTTCCATGGCTAAATTTCTGTTTGGCTTCTCAATGATACTTTTTCAGGGTATGCTTATGCATGTTAGCAGTCATATGTGCTGCATTCTGTAGTCAGTTGCTCCAGGAAATTGTCATTTTATTTTAATATATGCTGAATTCAGCCCCATTGCATGGCTGAAATCCCAACACACAACTCCATATGGTTTCTTGATTGCTGTTTCTATGAATGTTGATTGTTAATCCAAGGACAGTCACACAGGTATATTGTGATACAAACCATGAGGTTCCATAAGACTGGTATTAAGACAATTGCATTTTATCCCTTCACCAGTCTTGTGCTCAAAATTATTAGAATGCAGCTTCTTTGTTCTCTTTTAATGGTTTGAAATTTATAAAAACATTTAAAACTGTGGATTATAGATTGAATTGTGTCCTCAGAAAATCAGTGTTGAAATTTTTTGTTCCCACAGAATCATTGCTGATATCCCCTTTCCTGGGGATAGTAACCTGTTTTGAAATAGTGTTTTACTTTTTTATATTAATAAGATCATACCAGTGTAGGATGGAACCAAAATCTGATCACTTTTGAGTTATAAGAGACCAGGATAACCACAGAGATACACATATAAGGGAAGACCGGTTTCTGATAACTTAGACAGATGAATGAATGAGCCCAGGAACTCGAAGAATTGCTAACTAGAAAGTAGAGACTTTGTACTCCTGTAAAGATTTAGAGTCTTGGGAACCCAGAGGGACATATATTCCTGCCCTAATAGGGTTGTTAGGTTGGAACTGACTCAGTGGAAGTGAATTTGGCTTGTTGTTTTAGTGAAATTGAAATAGAACCCCCATTCTCCGCCCCCCCCCCCACAAAGAGAAGCTCTATTTAGAGCTGTACCATTAATTTGGATTTTGGTCTCTTGAAATGTGAATATATAAATACAAATATATATCCAGACATCATATTCTTCAATAGTTCTTGAAGGCAGCATATTGCTGGGTCTTGTTTCTTAATCTGCTACTCTTTGTCTTTTGATAGGCTCATTGAGTCCATTGACATTCATTATTATTATTTCTTAATTTAGGTTAGTTGTCATTTTGTAGTATTTGTGTTTGATGTTTCTCTTCTTTGCAGGGGCAAAGGGGAGTTGTTCATGTCTTCATTTCCTTTCTAGATAGATCTGTGTTGTTTTCAGTGTGCTAATTTTTGGGGAGTGTTTCACATTGTGGTTGTCTCCTGTTTGTCTGCTGATGTTGTTGATTTTCTGACCATGAGGATTTGGTTAATATTTTTTGTAAAGCTGGTTTTGTTTCTGCAATCTCTTCAAAAATTTCTTTGCTTGGGTATGCTTTTATTTCCCCATTCATATTTCATGGATAGCTTTGATGAAAACAGGATTTTTGTTGACAGTTTTTTCTTTCAAAATTTGGTATATGTCACTCCATTGTCTTCTTGCTTTCATGTTTTCTGATGAGAAATCAGGACTGTTTCTATCTGTGTACTTTTGTATATGAATATTTTTTCTTTCTCTAGCTGCTCTCAAGATTCTCTCCTTTTTCTTGACACGTTTCATAATTTGACTACTGTATGCCCTGAATTTTTAGATAGATAAGATTATTTGGAGTTGAATTAGTCTGGGTAGACTAGAGAAACAAAATTCATAGTCATTTTTTTTTTTTTTTTTTTTTTTTTTTTTTTTTTTTTTTTTTTTTTTTTTAGGCATCACTGCCCTGGTGGTGGAGTAGGAGGCCCAGCCTTTGCTCCTGGGAGCCAGAATTGAACTTCCATTCTAGTGGGCCGCAGTCCTGCGCACAACCACTACGCCACCGGGGCTCAGCCCATAGTCATATTTTATGAAAGAGTTTTATGTAAAGGGTAAATGTACATTACAAAAGCTTCCTAACCCAATACTGTGCAAGTCCATAAGTCTGACATTAGCCCATATGTCCAACAATGATATACAAAGTCCTCCTCAATCTCACAAGACAGACACTGACTGCAGGAGGAAAGCCGAATCAGTGAGCTTGCTAGCATCTCAGTGCTGGCAGGGGTCTCCACACGGTTTCTCCAGCACCCAGGGCTTCATCAGGGTAGGTTCATGTGGCTTCTCCTCAGGCCTGTCTTGCAGGAAGTGAACCTTGCAAACTGAGCCAGAGAACCAGCTAATGCAGCCACATTCTGGTCTGTACATCAGAGACAAGACAGGAAACATTCACTGAGCCATTTATCTCTCTGCTCTTCAGTTAATCCCACATGTGTTTATCAGCCAGGTTGGCACAATAAACCTTAACTATCACAGGAATTAGCTCTAATTTATGTATAGTTATCACCTCCTTTTTTGTGATATTGGAGAAATGTTCCTCCATGTGTACTCTTAGTATTTGATCTGTAGATTTGATTTGTTTGTTTCTTCCTGTTTCAGAATTTCAAAGAAAGGTGTAGTATTTCTCTTCATGACATCCCACATCACACTCAAGCTTTCTTCAGATTCTTTTGCTTTTTTGTTTGATTGTTTCTCTTATTGGCTGATGTCTGCATTGTAGTCTTTGAGTTCATCGGTTTTATTTTCCTTTTATACCATTCTATTGTTCAGTTCTTGCACGGTGCTTCTTATTTCTGTGATCTCATTGTTCAGCTTTTGGGTTTCTTTTATATGTGAGGTCTTTAGTGTCCTTATTTCTTCCTTTATTTCTAAGATTCATCCCTACATCTCTTGTATTATCCTTAACATCATTCTTTTTTATTCCCTTTCTGATATTTCTAAGGCTTCCTTTTCGTGTATCCCATTGGATTTAGATGTTCTTCAGTTATTCAATTTTGTTTTTCTTGATCTTTTGTGGTACTGCTGATGACTTTTGTGTGTGATATAGTGGTCCAGCTATACGTGGCATGTAGCTTTCTGGGTTGTGTAGGATAATTGGATCATTGAGTTAGGGAAGAAAGATCTTGTGTTGTGCAGAGTTGAGAAAGAAGTGATAGAATTGACTGTGTAGTGTGAATGTGGGGTAGGCTTATAAGAGTAGGGTGTAGATGGTAGTATTAATAATAGGTGGCCTTCTCATTAAATATACTAATTTTTAATAAATTGGAAATAGGTGTTTTAAGAGATCTCTTAGTACTTGTTAGTTTATGTGAAAGTGTGACTCTATGAGAAACAGGAATTAGGTTGGGCTAGAGGTGGGTTGAGGTAGCTAGAGAATGTAATCTAAGACAAAGACCAGACTATGATACAATTAAAAAAGTAAGTCCTGAATGAAGGAAAAAAAGAGAAAAAAATAAGTGTCTCTTTTGAGTGAATAGTTCTTTTATTGTTTTAATCAATTTATTGGGGGCTAATACAACTCTGATTACAATTCATACCTTCATCCATTGAATGTCAAACATATTTGTACATTTGTTGCCATCATCATTCTCAAAACATTTCCATTCTCCTTAAAGCTGTGGTATCAGCTCCTCATTTTTTTCCCTCATCCTCCCTCATGAATGCTTGATAATTTATAGATTATTATGATTTTGTCAAATCTTATACTGTCTGATGTCTCCCTTCACCCACTTCACTGTTGTCCATACTCCAGGGAGGAGGTTATATGTAGAACCTTACAATCAGTTTCCCCTTTCAACCCTACCTTCCCTCGACCCTCCTAGTATTGTCACTCTCACCACTGGTCCTGAAGGGATCATCAGTCCTGGAATCCCCATGTTTCTGGTACCTATCTGTACTGGTCTAGCCAGTTTTGTAATGTAGAATTGAGGTCATGATGGGGGATGGTGGTGGTGAAGGAGAGGAAGCATTGAGGAACTAGAGGGAAGTTTGTATGCTGTGGTCATTGCTACACTGCACTCTGACTAGCTTGTCTTCTCCTCATGACCCTTCTGTAAGGGGATGTCCTGTTACCTACTGATAGATTTGGGGTCCCCAATCTATACTCCCCCCTTATTTACAATGAAATAATTTTTACTTCTTTGATGCCTGATACATGAACCCTTAGACACCTTGTGGTTGATGGGCTTCTTCCATGTGAACTTTATTGTTTTTGAGCTAGATGGCTGCTTGTTTACAGACATTATATCTTTTTTTGTGGGGGGGGGGCATCACTGCCTCTGGTGGTCGTGGGTGCTACCCAGTGCCGCTTCTGAGAGCCGCCGCTGGATTTGAACTGCCAAGCCCGCAGGCTGCAGTCCCGCACTCAACCACTTTTGCCACTGGAGCTCAGCCTGACATTATATCTTTTGACAGCTGGGCACTATCAACTATCTTCATCATATTTGCTTATGCACATATTTGTCTTCAGCAATCATATCAGGAAGGTGGGTACACAATGATATGATTTTTTTGTTCGTTGATGCCTGATACCTGATCTCTTTAACCCTTTGTGGTCACATGGGGTGGTGTGCTTCTTCCATGTTGACTTTGTTGTTTCTTAGCTAGATGGCCGCTTGTTTGCCTCCAAGTCTTTTAAGACCCCAGATCCTATATCCTTTGATAGTGGGCACCATCAGCTATCTTCACCCCTTTGCTTATGTACACATATTTCTTCAGGGATAATATTGCAAAGGTGAGCATCATGGAATGCCAATTTAATAGAACAAAATGTTCTTGCATTGAGGAAGTACTTAAGTGGAGGCCCAATGTCCATCTGCTGCGTTAATACTATATATGCACATAGATCTATTTCCCCATCACCATATATAAATATATTTGTCTATGTACATGCCTGTATTTAGATCTCTGTGAGATATATTGCCTTCTATGCCTTTCCTCTATTTTCCTTTACTTTCCTCTTTTCCCACTATCATGTGCAGCCTCCATTTGGGTTTCAGTAATTCCTCTCGGTTACATTGCCCTTGATCAATCCCTAGCAGGTCTCTTACACCCTCCTTGCCACTGATTTTGGATCATGTGTTCTTCCCTTGTCTCTGGGTTAGTCAACATCACCTCCTTCTTCCCACCTCCCCCACTTATGTCCCCCCAGAACCATTGGTCCAATTGCTTTCTTCAGACTGTTTACCTAGTGTATCTTATCTAGAAAGACCTACAGAGATAATAATATGCACAAATTTCTAAATCCCTTGACTGAGGGCAGTTATCTCTGTTGTGTTTCAGCAAGCAGATTGTTAAAAAGGCTTCCTCCAATCCTGATGCACCGTTCTTCATATAACTGAAGAATGTCATGTTAATAAGCTAATATGACTTATTATGCATTATTATGACTTAATTAAATATTACTTGCAGTCAAACCACATTTTATGCTGTAGCTACATTTCCTTTTATCTATAATACTACTCTGCAGGCAGGAATAATATCTTTTTAAACATTTGCTTTCCAAGAAATATTGATCATTAGTACATTTTCTGACTTTCTGCCAGAAATCTACTTTGTCAAATGGTGCTCCACTACTTTAGGAGTCCTTGTTTTATCATCAAAAAGATGTGGCTCTCCAACTTCCCCATTTTCTTTCAGCAAGATCTAGTCTTGTTTTATAGTTGTCATCCTGAAAACTCTTATTAGAAAGTAATATTGTCTTCACTTTTCTTTTGAGACAGATACTATGTTTTCTGGATCTTGTGTTTATTGCTTTCTTGATTTACTTAACTAGAGAATACCCTCCCAAGTAACTTTCAGCAAAGGTTGCCTACAAGATACATTATTTATTTATTTATTTAAGGAATTACTGCCCTCTGGTTGGAGTGAGAGGCCCAGCCTGACTCCTGGAGAGCAGCTGCTGGATTTGAACCGCCAAGCCAGTCGTCCGCAGTTCTGCACTCAACCACTACGCCACCGGGTTTTAAACCTTAAGAGTTTGAAATATATTTATTCTCTCCATGTACAGTTTGGCTGGTATTAAACTCTCCAATCCATTATTTTGCCACTCCATCCCTAGTTTTCGGGGTTGCTGTTGAGAAGTCAAAAGTCATTTTGATTCCTAATCCATTGTGTATGATCTTTTGTTTTCTTTATGAAAATATTTAAGGGGTATCTCTGTCAGCAACATTCTGAAATTGCCATGTAATAGACCTTGTTATAGGCCTATCAACACGCATTTTGGTAGACATTTGGTGGTTTATTTCACTTTTTTTGGCAAACTCTTTCTTGATTCTGTTTTTCCCTTCATTTTGACATTGTGAATTGAGTGAGGGTTTACCAAAAAGGTACAGTTCACAATTTATACACATTTTGTTTCATGCCATTGATGGCAATTCCTTCAGAGAAGCATCATGTACCCCACCTGCTGCCAGGTTTTCCCATTTCCATTTCCTCTTTTACAACTCGTCTAAAGTTTGTCTTTGGGTAAATACTACACTTCTGATGCAATCAAAAAGTTGATTGCCTCAAGGTATACATACTTCAATATAATGTTGTTCCTCCCTTTTAGCTGAAACTTGAGCCACAAGAATGAGCTCAGTTTTAGATCTGCAGGGTGACCAAGGGCCCCAGTCTCGAGGGATCGACTATTCTCTGTAAAGAATAATGCTCATCTCTTTTATGATTTTAAGTTTTGTTACAGAATTTTCTTCCACTCTATCCAGGACATTCTAATGCAATGCCTTCCAGAGAATTTTAGTGATAGCTGGGCACATTCTAGTTCTTCTGGTTTTAGGATCAGAGGCAATGATGTTTGCATAATTTATATATATTTTTTTCCTGTGGACTAGGAGAGAACAATAGTTGCACCTTTAAGTGACTGCTTCCAACAAGTTAAACTCATGAGAGTTTATGACCCCAGTGTCTACTTACCAAGATAGGATGTAGAACACCCTCTTTGTGTCCTACTTTTAGGCCAATGGATACCAGTGCCCCTGATTTTATGGCCTCGAGTCCCCTGGCCCAGTGACTCATTCTTTCAAGGTGACTGGCTATATCTAAGATATTTTTATAATTTTGCTTCCTCTATGCTCTATCACATTCATGAATATGTTTTTAGCCAAGGACAATAACCTATATAAACTCATACACCCATACCTATTTTCAGGATACTCCTAATCTCCTTCCCAACCTGTTCGGCCTACATGTGGGTCATTTCTATTTACAGATTCTTGTGTTTCAGTCTGGTCAACTATACTAAATTATTTCTCTGTTCAGCATAGATTGTTTTATTGACCTCATATCACAGCTTTTCAGGTATCTTGAGCTCATAATAGCACAATTTATATCAAAATATAAGTTCTATTTCTCTTCGTTTTTTTCTAAGCGATATCCTTACTAAACATTTCAAGAATCTGTTGATTTTTTCATCTTCACTATTTGTTTAGATTGGGTTCTTTAGAGATGCAAAACCAGTGACCCTTTTATGTTTATATACATAGAAAGAGATTTATACTAAGAAATGGGATAAACGATAGAAATGGCTTACACAATTATAGAAAAAGGTAAGTCCAGTCTTTAGACTGGATATAAGCTAGAGGCATTCTGAATCTTGGTCAGCTGAATGAATCCAAAGTTGACTGGCTTATGAAAGCTCCTGGATCAGAAGGTGACATAAGAGGAGCTCAATGCACCAGATGCAGGATCTAGATTCAGCAGAATGAGAAGGGGTCAGAGAGAGCTTTGTTTACTCAGGGTTTTCTTATACAAAAAATTACATGCCCATTTCAACCTTCATCCAGGTACATATAGTTGACATAAAATCTAACCACCAAAATGATCATATTTTACTCTCAATGGTTCTTTTGTTATTGCTCTGTTATTTTCAATAGTAGTTTCTTTTGATTTCTCTGAAAATACTAAGTTTTTTTTCTTTTTATCACATCACTTCCTTGGTGGGAGTAGGAAACTCAGCCTTGCTCCTGGAGAGCTGCTGCTGGATTTGAACCATCAACCCTATGGGCTGCAGTCCTGCACACAACCACTGTGTCATCAGGGCTTAGCAAAAATACTAAGTTTTTAGAGGTAATTTTTCACTTTCCTTCATGGTTTCTGTTTTTCAGTTTGCTTTTTTCTGGTTTTTCTTTTGAAAAAATGTTGTGCCTCATGTGGAACTTTTCTTATATGTTTGATGATCTTGACTGCTCAATTTTAAAAATAGGCCATGAAAAAACTGATAGAAAATTCTGTACATATTGGTGGGGCTTGTCAAATATGGCTTCCACTGTAAGGTGATCTTGCCAGGTCATCCTAGAAGAGCCCTTGGTGCCAGTCTTTTCTTAAAACTTGGTTGAATTTCTAAGAGAAGAATCTTCTTGGGCTGAGCCCCGGTGGCGTAGTGGTTGTGTGTGGGACTGCGGCCCACTGGGACGGAGGTTCAATTCCAGCAGTGGGGCTGGGCCTCCTACTCCCACCACCGGAGAGCAGTGATGCCCCCCCCCCCAAAAAAAAAAAAGGAATCGACTTTTATCTTTTTGGAGAGAGAGAAACAGAGACAAAGACAAGGACATACACAGAGATTTATATCACAGAAATAGCTCACACAGTTGTGGAATCAAACCTCACTTATGTAACTTCAAGGGCTGATGAATTTAGAGTGACAGGAAGACAAGAGACTACTGGGTGTAGAGATGAATGAATCCAGGCCTCTCACAGCTCCCAAAGTTCCGTGAGCAATGACAGGCTATTGGCTGAAGTCCAAAGAACCAGAGGTTAGCAAATTAGATGTAGAATTTAAACCTAGCAAGAAGCAATCAAGTTTTACAGCAGCATATACTTATGTTGGAAGCAGGCCCCATCTTTAAGGATATCTCATTATGGACGGTTACTAGGTCTTAATAGCCAAATCACTGGTCCAGGCACATTAACACAACATCTTAACTATCACAGAGGGTATAGTTGTGACCAGTGAGTCTGGTGCTAAGTACAGCTGAGAGGCCACATATTCAGTTATAAAATGCGCGCAATTACTTGTTTGTATTATGATACTCCTGTGGGTTCAGAGTGGAAGAATGATGAGGGTGTATATATCTATAAAGATTTACAGACTTAGAACTGCGAGAGGGCAATTCCGCTCCCTCTGGGGTTGCTATGAGTGAGATATGACATGTTAGCAGTGGATGGGTGCTTCCCTGCCAGTTTCCCAGGTCAGTTAATCTCAGCTTTACTTGGAATAGAGTGACTCTCAGTTCATCACAATGTAAGGAAGGTATAACTCTCTGGGGGTACATAGATTCCTGTCACAGTCTTTCATCCGATTTCCCTAATTTTGGTCTGCATTTTTTACTCAAAAAACAGGGCTTCCATTTTCTGAGGTATATGCCTCTAGTTCCTGAGGCTTCATGGTCTTTTTCCCTTTGTCTTTGCTATAGCCTAGTTAGAGTTATCTTTTTCAGATGGGCAAGTAAGCAAGTCTATGATTCATCATCACTTCCTCATCTCCTGTCTAGCTTCTGTTATTTCAGTTTTTTTTTTTTTTTTTGGCATCACTGTCTCTGGTGGTTGTGGGTCCTACCCAGTGCCACTCCCGCTGCTGGATTTGAACCGCCAAGCCCGCGGGCTGCAGTTCCGCACTCAACCACTTACGCCACCGGGGCTCAGGCCACTTCTATTATTTTATTGCTGCTATTCACTCTCCCATTTTCCACATCTCTTTTCATTCTTTTATATTGTTTCAGAGGTGTTGAGAAGGAAGCAGTGATTAACACTTGACTTTAATTGGTCAACATCCTTAAGTCTTTTTTTCCCCTTAATAATCATTGAAAATAGGATTTCTATTTGAATAGTAAAAGCAATATTTTAACAATTTCATTGCTTTGTTATGCAACACTTCTTTATTTTATAGGCCTACCATTCATCAGGAATTGGCAAAATTTAAGTGGAGAACAGTTTTTAAAATTTTGACATAGTGAGAAACAAAAGAGCTGTGCGGAACCTGCACTGCAATAACTCTCAAGTGAGATTCACAATTTCATCAATGTACTGTGAAATAAATCCATGTGATTTTGGTCCAATTTATGAGACTTTATAAAGTATTTTTATAATAATTCCATATAATATTAAAATTGTATGTGTGCTAGATGTGGAATAATGTTCACCTTATTTGCCTGAAATCTAAGTCATGGGTGAGTTCAGTTCCAGGACTGACGGGTGTTCAAGGACTGTGCTCTTGGAGTTTCACCAGTCTCTATAAGACCACTAAGCCAGGTTTCTTAGTGATCTCAAATTTTGTTACACATTTTTTTTCTCTCATCCTACCAGAATCTCCTATTGTAATTTCTTTCAGAGTGGTAAGCAGCAATAGCTGGGAACCTTCCAGTTATTCTGGTCTCAGAGTAAAAGAGGTTAGGGTTCATATGTTCTATTAGTTCCTCAGACTATTAGTTTCTTTATACCTTTGCTTTTCTTCACTTTTCTTCCATGTGAATGAAGAAAGACTGAAAGTTTGTAAGAACCCAGTCATCACTCACCAAAGCAGGATATACAGCATTGTCTTTGTAGGCACACACATACACAAACTCACTGTCATTCAGTTGATTCTGTCCATGTAGAACAAAGTAGAACTGCGCCTTTGGGCTCCTGAAGCTGTAAATATTTATAAGGGAGGAAAGTTTTTTCTCGTGGAGCAGCTGGTGGTTTTGAGCTGGTGATCTTGTGGGTAGCAGTCAATTGCTTAATCCATTGTGCCACCAGAGTTTTGCTTTAACAGTAGAACTTAAGTGTCCCTTGAGACTACTGTCTGAGCACCCAGGCTCATGAAATCATTCTCTGGAGGTATCTTTTCCAAGAAACTTGAAATGGAAAGCTAGTAACAAGGAGTACTCAAAAGAAGAATGCATTCTAAAAGTGATTGTGGTGATCATTATATGACTTCTACATGAATATATGCTTGAAGTAGTGAATTGTTTAGTTTGTGAATTATATGCCAATAATACTGTTAACAATTGAAGAGTAAAGAAAGAAACAATCAAAGTGAATGTCAGAAGCCAAGATAGATAGTGCTTCCCCAAAGTAAGAGGGGTAATGGTTTCCCGAGAATAAGGAAAGACGTGGAGGAGGGGGAATAGAAGCTGATGGCATGATGACTGTATAACTCTACTTGGTTGGATCAAACAACAGAGTTGTTTGTGAGTGAATACTTTGGATTGTGTAAGTTATGGCAAACAAAAGTCATTGTAGGAGAAAATAGGGCTCCTGGGGGTAGATTGAGGGGGAATGGATAAAGGAAATAGTTTGAAACAGCGGTAGCAATTGCACAATTCTGCTTGATGTGATTGAGCTATGGAATGTTGTATCTGTAACAGTTTCCAAGAAAATATTTTTTAAAAGAAGCAAAAACAGAAAAAGACTCGGAAACTTGCTCTTAAAAATTGACTACTTAAGGCAAATGAAGAAATGATGAAGTCAAAGAGCCAGAAAAAGATTGCAAGAGCAGCTTGAGAAGGCAAAGAAAAATATTAAAGTGAAGTGTGCAAAGACTTTGAATTAGAAAACGAAAATGGAAGAACACACTCAGTTTATCTTGAATCAAAAAGATTAAGTCACAAATTGCAATACTGAGACATACACAAAACATTAAATGATTCAAGAAGCATAAAAAAGAAGATGGGAAAGAAAAAGAACACACAGAATCACTGTAGCAAAAATAATTAATCGGTATTTCACCATTTCAGGAGGTAGCATATTAGCAAGAGCCCGTGGTGCTGAAGGAAGTTCCAGGTGCATTGCAAACATTTGCCAAAAGCAAACCTCCAGGAACTTATGGAATACCGATTGAAATGTTTTAAGGACTGTTGAAACATTGGAACATTTATTTGTCTGTGCCATCAAATTTGAAAGACAGCTTCTTCCAAACTGACAGGAGAGATCCATTTTTGTACTCATTCCAAAGAAAGATGACCCAATGGAATGCTCAAATTTTACATTGATATCACATGCAAACAAATTTTTCTGGAGATCATATAAGCAATAGTTGCAGCATTACTTTGACTGGGAGCTACTAGAGATTCAGACTGGAGTCGGAAGAGAATCTGGAACAAAGGAAACCATTGCTGAGGTCAGCTGCATCTTGGTTGAGAGCAAATAATGTCAGGAAGACATTTCCCTTTGTTCTGTTGACTATGCCAAAGCTTTTGACTGTGTGAATAATAAACAACTGTGGACATCCTTGAGAACAATTAGAGTTCCAGTGTGCTTAAATGTGCTAATGAGGAAATTGCACAAGGATGAAGAGGCAGTTAAGCAAACAGAAAAATGGCATGCTGTGTGGTTTAAAATCAGGACATCATTAGAGAAATGGGATTACATGAAGAAACTTGTGAATTCAGGCTTGGAGGAAGGCTTATGAACAATCTTCGATGTGCAGATGAAAAATCTTGTGTGCTGAAAATGAGCGGTTGCTGATAAATATCAATGAGTGTAGCCTTCAGTAGGGATTATAGCTAAATGTGAAGATGACCCAAATCCTCACAACCGGACCAATATGTAACATCATGATAAATGGAGAGAAGAGTGATGTTGTCAATGGGATTTTGTCTTGCTTGGATCCACAATCAAGACTCAAGGAAGCAGCCGCAGGTAGGAGACCAAAACATGCATTGCATTTGGCAAATCAGTTGCACAAGACCTCTTTAGAGTACTGAAAATCAAAGAGGAGACTTTGAGGACTAAGCATTGCCTGATCCAAGCAAGACATGGTATTTTCAATTGCCTCATATGCATGTGAATGTTCAACATCGAAGAAACAAGACTGAAGAAAAATTGATACATTTGAATTCTGGTGCTGTAGAAGAATATTGAAAGTGCCATGTTCTGCCCAAAAGAGAAACAAATCTGTTGTGGAAGAAGTACAGTCAGAATGCTGTACTTACAAGGATTGTGAGAAGTGTTTTACATAATTTGGACATGTTAGGAAAGGTAAGTCCCAGGAGAAAAGCATTATGCTTGATTACATAGAGAGGCAACAGGGAGAGAGAGAAGAAAAAGAAGAAGAAGAGAGGAGGAGGGAGAGGAGGAAGTGGAGGAGGAGGAAGAAGACTCTTACCAGATGGATTGACACAATGGCCCCCACATTGAGTTAAAGGAACAGTTGTGAGAATGGGGCTGGACCAGGCAATGTTTTCTTCTGTGGTATACAGCACTGCTATGGGTAGCATCCAACTCAATGGTATCTGCTAACACAAGAGCAGGTTGTAATATCCATAACCATGGTTGTACAGAAGTTCAGAAAAAAAAATCATGATTGACAGGTTTATTACGGAAGTTAACAAGTTGTAATACCAACGGGGAAATTCTCAGAGTTGAGTTGCTTTTCAGAACATGTTACAAAATCCTGTTAAGTCTGCTGAAAGATACCCAAAGGGCATACCACTCTGACGTAAGCCTCTACGGAAAGGCATTCAACTTATTCTCAGAGGGTCGGGAAATACAGCTCTCTGAATTAAGTGCCCAGAGACACCCCAGTCTAGTAACCCTCAACTCAAAGGCACTCGATTCCATTTCCATAGGCCAGTAAGTTTAACTTCACCAATTAAGTGCCCAGAGGCACCCCACTCTGCAAGCTATTCTCCTGTGCACTCAAATTTCAAAGAGCTGTCTGAGAAGGCAAATTAAAACATTAAGAGTGAAATGTGCAAAGATGTACAGCTAGAAAACCAAAAATGGAGAACATGCTCAACATATCTTAAACTGAAAGAACTGAAGAAAAAATTCAAGCTCTGAGTTGCAATATTGAAAGATGAAGAAAACATCAAAAGAAAGGGAATCCACAGAGTAACTGTACTCACAAGAACTAGTTGACATTCAACTATTTCAAGGTAGCAAATTAGCAAGAACCAATGGTCCTGAAGGAAGAATTCCAAGTGACAATGAAGGCATATGCCAAAACAAGTGTTCAGGAATTGATGAAGTGCTAATTGAAGTGTTTCACCCAGTTGATGAAACATTTGGAATACAGTTTCTTGGTCAATTGACTGGAAGAGATCTGTATTTGTACCCATTCCAAAGAAAGATGAATCAAGAAAATGTGCAAGTTATAGAACAAAATCCATTAATTTGATATGCAAATTCAATTTGGATGAAGATCATCCACCAAGTAGTGCAGTAGTATGTTGATGGGGAACTTTCAGAAGCTCAGGTGGTTTCAGAAAGGAAAATGGAACAATCATTATTGAGGTCAAATGGATCTTGGCTAAAAGCAGAGAAGACAATAAAGATGTTTATGTTTCATTGATTATGCAAAGGAATTCAACTGCATAGACCATAACAAATTGTGTTAATTCAAGTTAGTTCTCTAGAACTAACAAATCAAGAGACACATATGTGTATAGGAAAGAGCCTTATAATCAAAGAATAATTGTACATTAAGAAAACATATCAGCCCAGTTCATATCAACTCCATAAGTATGATATTAGCCCATAAGTCTGATACTAGTCCATAACGCCCTCTTCAGGCACCATGCAGCACATACAATAGTGCAAAATGCAGGAAGGTCAATTCTACCACATAAATCCAGCTAGACCAGGAGATGTACAATAAAGTTGGAAACATGGGAAACTTAGGATAGATGATCCATCAAGACTAGTAATAGGCGTGGTAATACCAGGAGGGTGGAGGGGTGGAGGAATAGAAAGGGAGAACCAACTTCAGGGATCTACACGTAGCCTCCTCTCTGGGGCACGGACAACAGGGAAGTGAGTGTTGGGACACATTGTACAGTGTACAGGATGAAAAAATAATCTGTAAATTATTAAGGGTTCAAGGGGAAGGGGGGAAGAAGGGTAATATAGGGAAATGATAATGGGGGCCTGGAGGGAGGGAGAATGTTTTGAGAGTGATGATGGCAATGGGTGTGTAAAAGTGGCCTGCATACAACAATGTTGTTAGGGATTGTGATGGGAGTTGTATGGCCCCCCCCAATTAAATGATTCATTAAAAAAAAGTGAGGGAGGGGAGAGGGGAGGTCTTTTTTTTTTTTTAAGCAAAGCTTGTACCAAGGGCTCAAGTGGAAAATGTTGGGAAATGTATGTGGAAACATGTGTGCAAATGTGCTTGATACAAATGATGTACTGAATGTTGTAGTAGCTGTAAGAGCCCCCAATAAAATTTTTAAAAAATGCAGGAAGATCACAAGCTAGTGGGTACAAAGTCTTATGGATCCAGTGGTGGTGGAAGCATTGTCAAGTCTCTTACAGGTCCCAGCATGGCCCAATGTGTCTTGTCAACAGGAAGGTGAATACAGAGAAAGAGGCTCTGGCAGGGCTCACAAGTCTCTGTGTGGCTTGTCAACAGGAAGCAGAAGGCAGAGAGAGAGAGAGAGAGAGAGAGAGAGAGAGAGAGAGAGCTATGCTCATGAGAAGGCCACACTGACAGGGAAGCATCATCAGGCTGTAACTTGATTCACAGGCTAGACTTCACCTCTACACTTATTGGTCAAGTTGACATGAAATTATGTAACTGCCACACAAATTATAGACAATCTTTTGTAGAATGGGAATTCCAAAACATTATTCTCATGTGGAACTTGAATATGGATCCAGAGGCAGCAATGTGATTAGAACAAAGGGATACTGCTTCCTGGTTTAAAGTCAAGAATGTTGTGTATCTGGATTGTATCCTATCACCATACTTATTCAAATTGTATGGTAAACACATAACTCAAGAAGCTGGGATTTATAAGGTGAATGAAGCATAAAGATTGGAGGAAGGCTTATTAACAGGCTGTGATATGCAAATTTCACAAGCTTATTTGTTGAAAAAGAGGAGGTCTTGAAACACTTGCTGCTGAAGATTAAGGACTGCAGCCTTCAGTGTGGATTCCAACTCAATGTTAATGAAACCAGAATCCTAACAAGAGGACCAACAGATAACACCACAATAAACAGAGAGGAGGTTGAAGTCGTCTAGAATTTCATCTTTCTCGGATATCAATAGGTGCATTATATTTGGCAGACCTTCTCCACAAGACCTCTTTGAAGTACTTGGAAGAAAAAGGTGCTCTTGACCCAAGGTATCATATTTTTCATTGCTCATATGCATGTGAAAATAGAGTATTGACTAAGGCAGCCTGGAGAAAAATCAATGTATTTGAATTTTGATACTGGTGAAGAATATAGAAAGTATCATGGCATGCTAAAAGAACAAACAGGTCTATGTTGGAAGAAGTACAGCCAGAAGGCTCCTTAAATGTTAGCATGGTGAGATTTTTGTCTCATGTATTTTGTCATTTTATCAGGAGCCACTGGTCCTTGGAGAGGACATCATGCTTGGGAGGTAAAGAAGCAGTGAAGAAGAAGACTGTCAACGAGACAGATTTACAGGAGTTGCAAACAATGGGCTCAAACTTAAAAGAATCATTACATAGAGTTTCTATGAGTAGGAACAGACTCAGTAGCACCTAACAACAACAACAACAACAACAACAACAACAACAAAATAACAAGCATTGTGCTGAGCCAAAGTAAGAGCACTCAAATTAACTTAAGGCTCCTGGCATGTGATGGTGACTATTCTAAGGATTGAGACCCAAATTCCATTTTGAATCTAAGTAAACTCTAGAGTTCTGGGTAAAAATGGTTCCACTGATTATGTGAAGAGTGAATCCATCTCTGAGAACCAGGAGAACATCTCCAAGAAAGAGAGAAGGGGCCACAAACAGTCTGGAGCACAACCCAATAGATAAGTGACCCAAGTCCTCCAACAGACCACTGGTGTTGGGATTGGCAGAGCATGACTAGAAAGATGAGAAGTTTAAACTTTCCTCTCACCAGGCCAAACCACCAACCTCATGGCTGACTTAATTCCCTTGTGGTATGCACTCCACACCTTTTGCTTCCTGACTGCCCCCACACCCCAATTATACCTCGAAGAGGAGACATACACACACCTCTGGGTTGTGTAGCACCTCTTGGCTGATGAGGGTTCTAGCAGGTAAATGCCCTGACAGTCTACTGCCCCTCTGCCAGCATGTGCCTGAACCATACTCCCTAAGCACGGAAGGATCCAGTAACTGCCACATGCATGACACTTGAATTTACAGCTGACCTGAGCATCCCAGCTGCCTCATGGTTTCATCCCCCAATAAACACCGCATGCCATAAGGAAAGTACTGGGTACAGCCCCTATATCCCATTTTCTCTTGGATGCCATCATCATCTGAAATGACCGAACCCCACTCCTTCCAATATTGGCTACTGGAGCTCTATTCCTTTAATACAGCAACCTATAGACCCTCATAAAGAAGCCACTGAAGACATCGGCACTATACCAAAGTGTGGTGAAGACACTAGATGGTGATCAGCTATTCAAAGGAGTAGTGTCTGGGGCTGTAAAGGCTTATCTTAAAATAAGAAGCCATCTAAGTGAGGTGTCCACTAAGGCCAGCACAGCAGCATGTTTGAGTATCTTCATTATGAAGCAAGTATTCCCTGTATGCTGGTGGAATTTGTTGGTGCTAATTTTTAAGAAGGAAATAGTCAATTTTTCTAGGTAGTTTGGTCAGTTTTTGCTACTATTATTTGAATATGTTCAATGAGAAGGCTTTACATGGACCAAAACTAATGTACTGATATGCTTCACTGTAAGGGGAAGAGACGGGGAAAGTAGATTTATACCCAACCAGTTGCCAATTCTCACTCACGGTAATACCATGTGTTGACATAGTATAATTGGGTTCCATAGGGTTTCCTTGACTGTGAAGTGGACCACCAGGCCTTTATTCCGTGGTCTTACCGGCTGGGTTTGAATGGCCAGTCTTTCTGTTGGTAGCCAAGGTCAAACCGTTGACACCACCCATGCCAGGGCTATTCAAATACCAAAAACTTGGCATGACATTTATGCCAGGGCTATTCAAATACCAGAATAGGGAGGGCTTGGTTGCGGTGCCAATATCTGCTTAGATAGCCCTGGCTTCCACCTCATAGAAAGTTTGCTCACTTTAAGGAAGAAAGCTTTTAAAATTTATCGTTGTTGTTTTTGTCTTGGCTTTTCTACTAAGATGAGTACAACAGATGGTTCAATGGTAAAGATGCTAAGTTGTTCTCTTTTCTCTTTTATCTGTCACTGGGTCTGCAAATATTGAACCTAATGTGTCTTTGGAATCATCTGACAGAGAGATATCTTTCACTGAGATTCATTCTGTGTGCTTTGAGCCACAGTTTTTTTCTACATATAGTAATTAACCAGTTGACATCCACTTACCAATGTTTTGATGTTGTGACTTTTGTTCTTTAATTGTCACTTTGTAGGGGCCTTAAGAGAGGAGGAAGAAACTCTGATAGAATGGGTACTATATGTAGAACAAAACTCAAATTCTTAACACATCTAAGCTTACTGGACTGATTTAGACTAGAGGAAACTGTGAAGTTATTGCCACAAAACACCTTTTTAATTTTCAACTGACACTACTCCCAGAGGTCACTTTACAGGTAGATAACAGTTTGCTTGAGCAATAAACGTTACCACCCATGAGTACTGCACGCCTTTAAAAACTCAGCTATAGGAGATCAAATAGTTAACTTTAAAGCAAAGATGGAACATTTAGAGGGGCAAAGTAACTATATTAATGGAAACAAAGCAATCAGAATGGAAATAATGGGAATTTGATCCAGGTGAAAAAATATAGTCAGTCCAATGTCAATGAACAATTTGCATGTAACTTTTCCAGTGGGGACCTAATTTGCTAGATAAATGTTTGGCAAAAACATAATAAGGTATACTAATTTTAAGGAAAGGAAGTGTTAATATTTCATCGATGTCCACATTCAGTTAGTGCTTAAAATTTCTGATTTGGATTGATTTTCATGGTTGTGAGTAGGACATGGTCTTAGCCAAGGTCACAGATGACTATTCCAGACAGGGAAATAGTTTGGTCCCCACATAGCTAAACCACAGGCCTGCTCTGAACCAAGCAGCATCTGCTCTCAAAGGAGGCTCATGGGTTGCTTGTTTCTATTTTTCACTTCTTGAGTAGTTCTCACCATCCCAAGTACTTTATTTAAAAATTCCTTTTGATGACATTAGCTGCAGTCAATATAATTTTCTTCATATAATTTTGCAACTAGAATCCATTGGGGGCACAACTGGTTAAGGAACCAATGGTTAATCAAGACATTAGTGGTTCATACCCACCCAGAGGTCCTCCAGAACAAGCCTGGTGACCTCTTTACAAACATTTGCCACCCAGAACACCCTACTGAACAGTTTTCTTCTGTACACACGAGGCAGAATTCAGTCCAGGGCAATCCGGAGAATTTACCAGAGGGCTTTAAAAAGTTTGCGGGAGAGTGGAGTGAAAAGATAATGGCATTTATCCGCAAGGTTCTTGAACCTTTCTCGTATTTCCAGGGACAGGCCAGCAGCTTTCACGTAGAATTTTCCTGCCAGTGGATCCGTCTACCCAGGCAGATTTTTCGTGAAGAACTTAGTTGGGAGTGCAGTCTGAGAGGTTTCTGAACCACCTCTATGAGCCGAGGAGCCAGTCTAAAGCCCAGTGGTGCCTGCGACTGAACTCGGACTTGGCTGCTTTTCCATGCCATTCAGCATCCCATTGTCTCACATACCAGCACTTGAGTCTCTTGAGCGAGTGCCCATTTCTTGCAACTCTGCAATGGGGTCACCAATTAAAGCGAGAAACAAAAGGCTTCCTGGGCCCAATTTGATCTCCAGCGCTCTTTGTTTCCTGTTGCTATTTGTGTGTGTGTTTTCCGCTTCTGATCAGTCACCCTCTGGCTCCCACCATTCTCTGTGTGTGTCCTTCTCGACATCTTCATTATTCCTCATTAGCTTTGGCTTCCTCTTTCCTTTTTCTCCCTTTTACATGTTCGTTATTTCCAACCCTTTCGCTGCACAAAATGAGAGGTGCCCTTTTCCTGTCCTCTTGGGAGTCCCTCCTCCCACAGCTTCTCAAAACAGACCCGTCACCTGCAGAATCTTGGGTGATGGCACACAGCCACTTGTCGCCCACAATAGGGGCTCTCAGAGCTGGGCAGCATGGCTGGGCGAGGTGCCAACATGCCACAGAGAGGCAGCTCGGCCTTATGGTGGGGGTGGGGAGAGGATGGGAGCCTGGCAGTCTGACCCAAGCAGAACTGCCATGGACTTGCTGTGGGGTCTGGAGCAAGTCACTTGACCTCTGCTCAGCTCCTCATCCCTGAGAGGAAGTAAAGATGGCCTCCCTGAGGACGCTGGGGGAATTGCCAATGAGGGCAGGATGCTTCACAGCCCCTCCACGCAGACGCATGGCCAGCAAGCCAGCGGGGTGGTTGTGCATACACTCACTCATATCCACACAGACAAGCACACGGCCATCACACACATGTACACGTGAGCATACATAAATACAACATTTGCATGGGCACAAACACATGCAGACAGGCATGAACAAGTACAGATTAAACATGCCCATACAAGCAGATACACATACAAACACACCCATACCAAGACACAAATACACACACACTCGCAGAAACATACATACAAACATATGAAGATGTAGATACACAGCTACAACTACAATTTCACACATAAATACACACAGACCTATACATACACACAAATATACAGTAATTACACAGGGTACACATAAATGTGTCGGGCATATGAATGAAGCTTTATATGAAACAAACATAAAAGAAAGTTTCAATTTCTCTTCATAAAACAAAAAGAAAATAGCATTAATGTTGTATCCCTCAGATTTCACCCGCTCTCTTCTCCTACAGCCACAACCATCGGTAGCCCCCACATGCTAGTCATACCTAGGGATATGCCACAGAGCAAATGTGGTCCGAAATTTCAAGCAACGTAGAGTCTGCGCAGGTTGAGCCAACAGCTATGAGCAATGAGGTTGTTTAAACGCGGGGAAAGAAGACGGCTGCATCGTGGCACAAATTATGGGACAGCACATTCTGCCAGGGAGGAGGACCAAGGAAGGATTTTTGCTTATTCTGGTCTAACTGGGTAGCGGGGATTGGCTCAGGGCCCCAGGCACCAACTTGACCCCAGAAATGCAGTGGAGCGCCTGGTGAAAAGTGAAGTCACTGACCATTGTTATCTAAATGAGATCCTTATTTGCAAGCACCTGAGATGTGCCACACGGAACCATTATTAGCAGGCACGGGGGATGTGCTTCACACCAGTTAATTCCTTGTGAATGTTTGTCCTGTAGCGGTTTCTTTGTTGTAAACACCACGACAACCAACAAACAAATCTATTGTTGTCCAATTGACTGCTATTCATGGTGACCCCATGTGTGCCTGTTTCAGGGAAGAATTGTTCCATTGGGTCTCCTTGGCTCTCATTTTATGGGACCAGATTTAAAGATCTTTCTTCTGTGACAACACCGTTGTTTTTGTTCTTAGGGGTCGTCAAATCCGTTCTGAGCCTTCCAGCCCTGTGCCTAACAGAACGAACCCTGCTCAGGCATGTCCCATCCTCACAATTGCTCTTATGCCTTAGCCTGTTTGGGTGGCCACTGTGTCAATCATCTCTTTGAGCGACTTCCCCTTTTTCTAGGCCCCTCTACTGTGCCAAGCCTGACGCCTGTCACCAGGCACTGGTCTCTCCTGACAGCATTTCCAAAGGATGTCAAGCAGAACCTCACCACCACCCCCTCCCCTGCCTCTGAGAAGCCCTCTGACTGTGCTCTGTCCAAGACAGATTTACTTGTCCCTTTAGGGGTTCCTAGTACCTTCAATATTCCTCATTGGCACCACAATTCAAGTGCATTGATTTTACTTTGATCATCCTTATCCAATCAGTGTTCAGTCTTCACCCAAATATGAAAACATGATTGTGATCAAGTGCACCTACATCCTGGAAGTAACCTCCCTGCTTTTCAACACTTGAGAAAAGTCTTTTTCAGGAGAATGTCCCAGCTTAAGGCATTGTTCGATCTCTTTACTGATCATCAACTTTGAAGTCCAATGCTTTGAAGTGAAAACTATTTGTGGTAAAGCGTATTTTCCTTTTCCGAAAATTCTTTCAATGGTGCTCATCTATAAACCTTTCCTTGACCCTTCAGGTGTCCCTGTTCTCTCCAGATGTCTCATGACCATCTCAACCATTGACTCCCTGACTCAGAGGTCAGGTCATAAAAGGACACAAGGCTCCTGTTTTTCTTACATCAACAAGGACTACACACCAACAAACCACTGTCCTTATTCCTTATAAACTTTGCTTCTCCCCCACCACCCCACCCCAAACCCCAGGTACATGTGACAGAACCATCAGGTATGAAACAACACCTCTCTGGAATAAGAAGTTCTAGAAGATTTGAAGTGGTCACAAACATTCGTTGCTACATGGGCTCCTTGATCTCATCTCCTCTTCACCTCCCTCCACCACTGTACCCCCTCCCCCCAAACCCTTATTCTACTTGATATTTCTATCGATTCATCAATCCTGGGTTTCATATACTGGAAAATGAAAAAAAAAAACCCACAATCATATAGCACAATTTCAAGAAGGTGACTTCTCAAAGACCTAACACCTCTGAGATACACCCTAAAATGTACAAATAAAAACCAAACCAAACAATACAAACCCCAAACACAGAACATTTTGGAAACCAGATCAGGTCCAGCAAAAATGTACAAGTCTTCTGGATGTGATTGAACCATAGAATTGTAGGATATATGTATTACATATAACATAACTACCCAGTGTAAGAAATGCTGCTACTATATATAAGCAAATATAAAAGCATATATTTAAATAAATTATGAAGAATCAATAAATAAAAAAGAAGTGATAGTCCATATTATGGTTACTCTTTGAATTAACTTTATACCTGTGAGGAAAGTCATCCTGTATCTGTAATAGAGGGGAGAGCCACTTTTACTGAAGGACACCTAGACTCAGGAACCTCCTGCCCCCTCCATACATCAAGTATGCAATAACCTGGATTCCAATGGAATGGCCTTCTATTCTCCAAGCAAAATTAAGGCTTCAAAGATCTCAAAGATGGGGGACACATAAAGATGCATGTTACAAGAAATTTCCAATCTATCACAGATAAATGTTTTTATTTATTTTTTGATAAATGTTTTTATAAAACACAATCAAAATGTGGTGCCTGGCTATCAAAAGATAAAGTGGCTGGGGCCTTAAAGATTTGAAAGTAAACAAGTGGCCATCTAGTTCAGAAGCAACAAAGCCCACATGGAAGAAGCATACCAGCCTGTGTGACCATGAGGTGTTGAAGGAATCTGGTATCAGGCATGAAAGAGCTAAAAATTATATCATTATAAATGAGGGGGAGTACAGATTGGGGACCCACAGCCCATCAATAGGTGAAGAGACATTCTCTTACAGAGGGGTTGCAGGGAGGGGATGAGCCAATTAAGGTACATTGTAGCAACAATAAAATATACAACTTTTCTCTCGTTCTTAAATGTTTCCTCCCACCCACTATCATGATCCCAATTCTACCTTACAAATCCAGCTAGACCAGGGGATGTATACTGGGGCCAGAAACATGGGGAATTCAGGATAGATGATCCCTTCAGGACCAGTGGAGAGAGTGGTGACAGCAGGAAGGTGGAGGAAAGGTGGAGCATACATAGATTATGTGCAGACCACATTTGCGCCATCATCATTCTCAAAACATCCTCTATGATTGTATTTCCTTTTATTGGGGGCTCGGACAACTCTTATCATGATCAATACACCAAATTCTATAAAAGTTCTGCGTGTTTGCCTTCCATGTCACCTTTGATCTCACTATGGACCAACATCGACCCTTGCTAGGCTAGATTCAGGCACCAAGGACTGCTTCATGAATGTGCTGATATCCAGGGCAGACAGAAGCTGCTGTCATGAAAGCAGATTGGCCACGTGAAAAGAAGGTAAGAAAAGGATGCACAGTGCATGGGAACCTGGGCAGGAGGAAACAAGAGCAGAGTGCTTTCGGGGGGGACATCTGCCAAGAGAGTGAGAGTTGAGGTTCCCTAAACACCATTTTTTGCTCACTTTTTGTTTCTTAGTCATGATCATTAGTATTCGGGAAAAAATGGGGACCAGCATAAACATGTGTAACTCTTGGTTTCCTTGTGGGCACTTGGATTAGTCTGGGTACACTAGAGAAAACAAATCCATGGACATGCATATGGACATAAGGGAATGGTATATATAAAAAGGAATGGAACATTGAGAAAACATCCCAACCTAGTCCAATTCAAAGTCATAAGGCTGATAGTAGCCCATATGCCCAATACCAGTCTATAACGTCTCCTCCAGACTCACAAAGTCAAAGGCCAGTGGGTGCAGAGTCACGGCACTGGCAGGGGTCCCCTCATGGCTCCTTGCTTCCAGGGCTCAGGGTCCATCAACAGCATCCAGTGGTGGTAGAGGCAACTCAGTGCTGGCAGGGCTCTCTACATGGCTTCTCCAGCTTCAGAGGTCTGATTCCATCAGGGTAAAGCTGTGTGGCTTCTCCTCCAGCTCCTCCAGTTTCTGGGACGCTGCCATCTTGTCTTGTCCATTGTTTGTTGTCTCTGAGACTAACTCCCAACAACTGGGGAGATAGCTTCTCATCTCCACAAGGGAAATATCGCAAGATTTCCCGAAAGTCTCAGGAGAAAGCCATACCCACATGGAAGCCTCATTGGCTACTCAATGGCTGTCTCCAGATTGACAGGCTAGACTCCACCCCTACATCTCAATCATGAAATTAACATAAGCACATGACCACCACAGCACTGGAATTGAGATTCCATTGCTAAAATAAAATCTTATTTCTAGCTCTTCATAGACTAGGAGTATGGTCCAAGCATCCTGGGGTGCACCCTAGTGACAAATCGCATAGTCCTATTCCTGGGAGTTCTTCTTGGAAATCAGACACGCATAACCTGGCATTGCAAGAATCTGACAGATGTGCCAGTGTGTATGCATATGTGTCTACAAGTGTGTACATGTGCATCTGTGAGTGCAGCCATGGTATTTTCAATTGCCTCCTAAACATATGAAAGCTGGCCACTGAATAAGAAACCCCACAAAAGAATTGTTGCATTTGAATTGTGGTGCTGGCGAAGAAGATGGAGAATGCCAGGAACTGCCCAAAGAAGAAATGAAACTGTCTCTAAGCAAAAATGGTGTTTCCTAGAAGAAAGGATGTTAAGCGTTCGTCTCATGTATGTGGGACATGTCGTCAGGAGAGGGCTGTCCTTGGAGCAGGACATCATGCCCAGTCAAGGTGAGAGGCAGTGACAGAGAGGAAGATTCTCAGCAGGATGGAAC
>PVJH01025897.1:0-30819 GCA_004026705.1 Nesogale talazaci | reverse complement strand
GTCTGATACCAGTTTAGAAATTCCACTTCAGACTCCTGCAAGGCAAGCAATGACGTCAAATGCAGGAAGATCACCGGCCAGGGGGTAGAGAGTCTTGCGGATCCAGTGGCGGTGGAAGCATCTCGGCGCTGGCGTGGGTCTCCACGTGGCTCCTCCCGCTCCAGGGCCCTGATTCCATGGGCACAGCTCCCTGTGGCTTGTCCCCAGCAATGTCTCGCAGAGAGACAAGCAGAGTGTCGTGTGCCACGCCTCTGACGAGCTATTTATCTCCATGGCAACTCCTAATGAGGTGTCCAGAGATGACCTGACCGACAGGCTAACTTCCACCCCATTCACTCAGAATAGTCTCAAGTTGGCGCCAGGTGATGTCTGGTCTCCAGCTGGCCTCTGACCCCTGGATTTGAGTTGGACTGGGCGGGGCCATCTCCTTGATATAAAATTCTTCCTGGCTAGAAAGTTCTTTCTTCACACATCGGAGTATCACGGGGCTTGTATGTCTCTAGCAAACTCGGTCTAGGACACGACTGATGAGGCCCCCGCCTGGGAAACCTGCAGGGGCAGCTCTGCTGTGTCCTGGGGGGTGGCCGTGAGTCAGTAGGGGCTTGATGGCAGGGAGAGTGCTTGATTGGCCTGTCACTTCAAGGGCTCACGTTCCCAGCAGAGGAGCATGGCAGGTGCCTCGATGGCCCCAAATCCCTCCCCTGAGAACAGGAAGGTCAGCAATCTGGACCCACCAGAACTTCTGTGGACACAGAAGACCTAGACGTCTGTTCCCACACATATGACGCCCAAGTCTAATTAGGCCACGGGAACCCCGGCCGACCCTGGGGGACAGAACAGAACTTTCCCTGTGCGTCTTCCAAGCCATAACTCTTCACAGCCTCGCCTTTCTCCCCTGGAGCACCGGGTGGGCTCACACCTCTGACCTTTCGGTCCATAGCCCAGGATGTAACTAATTACACCCCCAGGTCTCCTCCTCCCCATACATTTTCCAGACCAGAAATTGTTCTCAACTTAAACCCCCACCGTCGAAGGCCACAAACAGCTTGTCTCTCAGACAGAGTAAACTTGGTTAGGAGGGATGGAACTGTGGGCCAATTGAATTTGCTCGAGGTTTGACTATCTACCGCTCGTTCCACGAGAGAACATTTCTCTCCAGCTCATTTCCGTCTCGCTCGTGGCCTTTGCTTTCTTCCTCTCTGTTTTTAGGCCTGCTGTTTATTTTATTGTTTCTGACACGTTTGCCACCTTAGGAGCCACTGAAGGATGGGAGGCATATAGACCCTAACTGATGGGGTGGGGGTGTGTTCTTAATGATGGAGCTGAGGGTTGAGGGGAGTTGTCGTTGTGTGTGTGACATGGAGTCAGGTCCTACCCACAGTGACCTTTTGCACAATAGAACGAAATACCACAGGTCTCTGCCTCCCTCACCACGGCATTTCTCTGCCCAAGTCCATTGTGGCGGTCATTTGCTTATGTTAATTTCATGATGGATATGTAGGGGTGGAGTCTAGCCTGTTCATCTGGAGACAGCCATTGAGTAGCCAATGAGGCCTCCGTGTGGCCATGGCTTTCTCCTGAGACTTCTGGGAAATCTCACATTATTTCCCTTGTGGAGATGAGAGACCATTTTCCCAGTCGTTGGGAGTTAGTCTCAGAGACAAAGCACTATGGACAAAACAAGATGGCAGCGTCTGAGGAACTGCAGGAGCCGGAGGAGAAGCCACACAGCCTTGCCCTGATGGAACCAGACCTCTGAAGCTGGAGAGGCCACATGGAGACCCCGGCCAGCGCTGAGTTGCTTCTACCACCACTGGATGCTGTTGATGAACCCTGAGCCTTGGAAGCGAGGAGCCCTGGGGAGACCCCTGCCAGCGCTGGGATTCTGCACCCACTGGCCTGTGACTTCGTGAGTCGGAAGGAGACATTATAGACTGGTATCAGGCATATGGGCTAATATCGGACTTATGACTTTGAACTGGACAGGGCTGGGATGCTTTCTCAATGTTCCATTCCTCTTGTATATAAACCATTCCCCTATATCCATATGCCTGTCTATGATTTTGTTTCTCTAGTCTACCCGGACTCACAACCGTGGACACAACCACGGTGTCCGTCCATCTCCGTGAGGACCTCCCTCTGTTCGCCGCCCCTCCACTCAACCCAGCATGATGTCCTTCTCCAGGGACTGGCCTCTCCAGACAATGTGTCCAGAATTGTGAGATGACGTCTTACCATCCTTGCCCCTCAAGACAAGTCCTTACAGATGGGTGTATCCTGTTAGCAGTCCCTGGTGCCTTCAGGAGTCTTCTCGATCCTTCTTCAGTGTTCCTTGTTTGCTGACCGACTGCCCTGTGCACATGACGCAGGGGAGCACACCGTGGCTGTGGCGGGAGCACCTTAGTCCTCCAAGTCACACCCTGGATCTTCGACGCTCTGCAGAGCTCCCGTGCGGCAGATTGACCCCACAGGACACGCCTTTGGATCTCCTGACCGCTGCTCCCGTGAGCATCGGTTTCTATGTGGTTTCTACACACTTGTCCTGATTAGAAACCACGACGCAGTCTCTATCCCTTTGATCCGCCTGCCTCTGGCTCCCTGGACAAGTTCTGAATGAGCACAAGGATGCGTTCTGGAATCCCCCTGCTTCTCCAGGGACCCACAGTCGATCGGGGGGCCCCCACCGCCCGATGCCTTTGCACACGCTCGACGAGGACGTCTGTCTGCTGCGGTAACTGTGCGTGCTCTTCCCGTCTTGTCCTGACGCCCCTGGCGTCTTTTAACATTTGGCTCGTGGCATCTTGAAAAATTGCGATTTGATGAGGGGGGTTAGGGAGAAAATAACGAACGGGGGAGGGCTCCAGAAAGGAAGCCGATGATGTGCACACAGCTCTTTTGAAAAGTGACTCAACGATGCAGGTGTGTGCCATGTGGTTTTTTTTGTATCGATACATCTATGGGGAGGACAAATCCAGACTCAAACTCGCGGCAATGGACTCAACGCTGGCACATGCAGAACTGCCCGTGTGGGTTTCGGGGACGGTGACTCTTCACAGAAGCAGAAAACCCCGTCTTTCTCCCTGGGTGCGCCTGCCGGTTTCGGACTGCAGAATTTGGGGGCTGCAGTCCCATGTGTAACCACTACAGACACCCCCACTCCCCTCACTGGACGCCTGAGAAACCTCGATGCGGGCATTTCAAATCTCTCCTGCAGGGTCCCTAGGAGTATGCGTTCTCATCGACAACGCAACAGCCCACATTTCCAAACAAGGTCAAGTTCAGGGCATCAGGACTTAGGACTTCAACAGGTCTTTGGGGGAAACACAGTTTTAAACCCTAATTGCAAGCCTGTGCGCACCAGCCTTTGTCTCTGGACCCCTGCAAGTCCGCCACCCTGAGAACTCCCCACGGCTTCCCAGCCAGCCATTCATTCACGTCTGCGTTGACAATTCCTCCCAGCGGGCTGGACAGAGCCTGGTCTCAGCAATGAATTCCCATCCCTTCCCGGCTTCCTTTGCCTCCAGATGTGGGCTTGGTTGGAAGGAGGGGGTTGGCTCACATGAGAGGCCCCTTCCATTGTTGGACAGCCACACCTCCCCTTCAGTTTCTGCCAGGGAATTCCTGGGGTGTGTGTGTGTGTCCGCTTTCTGTTCTTTGATGTTTCCAGGAAGTGTTTCCAGAGTGCTTTATCCTTGGGCTCCCGGCTTTTCTTTCTGGTCCAGACAGGCTTCCTGCACAACCAGCACTCTCTCCACTTAGCTCTGCACAGATAAAAGGTGTTTGTTGCTGGCCACACCCAGGGGAGTGTTGGACCACAGGGAAGGAGGAAGACCATAGAAGAATCCAGGTGGTGCTGGAGAATACCCAAAGTGCCACCGCTAAAAAGACACACTGATCTGTCCTGGGCAGATGGACAGAGGGTTCCTTAGAGGCAAGGATGGCGAGACTTGGTCTCACGTACTTTGGGCATGTTGTCAGGAGAGACCAATCCCTGGAGAAGGGCAGCATGCTTGATAACGTAGAGGGACAATGAAAAAGAGGAGAACCCTCAAGGAGATGGACGGACCATGTGGGCTCGGGCACGGGAGCCATGGTGAGGGTGGGCAGGACAGGACAGTGTTTCGTTCTGTGGTAGAAAGGACTCTATGGCCCCAGTGGGGCCTCGTCTGTTGTTGAAGCTCCCATTGGCCCGTTTATTTCCATAAATATGTTTTATTCTGTCAGTGCCATTGTGGGGAGCCCCTCTGCTCCCGGGCAGGTGCACGCGGCTCTGTCACAGGTCAGACCCCTTCAGCTCCGATGGCCTACAAGGGACTGGGTGACATGGACTGTCTCTGGGGATGGCGGCCCATGGGTTGGGGAGGGCGGCACGGGGTTGCAGCTCTTGGCTTGTGGACTGTACGGCGTGACACCCTATTTGATGCGCCACTACCGGGCATCGAGCCAATCCTGACTGCCATCGTGACCTAACCTCATGTCAGCTTGAAGATCTAGAAAAGTGTTGGGGGTGGTTTTCAACCTGTCAATCAGATTGCCTCCTGGTGGTGCTTCCTTGTAGGCATGGTCTTATCATCAGGAGGCACCAGGAACCTCCCTTCCTCTGTCTTCACTTTTCTGCTGGTGGACACTGACGGATCTCAAAGCCCTAGCACTACATCCAACACCAATGGATCCACACAACTTTGCACCCACCGGCCTGTGATCTCCCTGCACTCGGCATCAATGCATGAGGCGGCGTGAGTCTGAAGAGGGACTGATGGACTAGTATCGGACTTTGGATTTGCATTGGACTAGGCTGGATGCTTCCTTGAGGTGTAGCTGCTTCCTGATTCCGCCCTCTTTCTAACCTATGGGTGTCACGTGTTTCTCTACTTAACCCAGCCTCATGGCAAGACCATGACACGTCCGTGTCAGACGGACGTGTGCACAACAGTCGGTAACACCTGGATAAATGGAGAGGAGGTTTGGACATGTGGTCAAGAGAGACCAGTCCCTGGAGAAGGGCATCGTGCTCGGTCAAGAGAGGAAGTTTCTCAAATGATGGATCGGCAGAGGCTGCCATCGTGGACTCAGACGCAGGCACTATGGTGAGGATGGCCCGGCGCTGGACAGGGTGTCCTTCTGCTGTGCAAAGGGTGGCTACTGGTCAGCACTGACCTCCCAGCATTTCACCACCACCACTACCACCACCATCATCATCACACCACCACCACCATCATCACCTCCACCTCCATTACCATCCCCACCCCCACCTCCATGACCTCCACCTTCACCTCCTCCTCCTCCACCACCACCACTACCACCACCACCTCCTCCTCCACCTCCACCATCACCACCTCCACCTCTTCCTGACATTGCAGGCCAGGGCATCACTGCAGCCTCTAGCAAAAGGCTACTTGGTCATCAAACAGGTCGGGTCCCCTGTTCCCAGAAAGGGCCCTTTCTCTCAGCTGCCACAGCCCAAACCCTGGGGCCCACCTTTGCCTCCTTGCCAGCCCCCACCCTCCAATCCATCAATCAGTAAGAGCTAGAGCTCCATCATCAGAATGCAGCCTGCGGGTCCTTCTCTTTGAAGTCCACGCCTCACCCAGAGGGAGGCACCTCCTGTCTTCCGGACTGGGCCGAAGAAGACTACTCCCAGGAAGCCAGGGGGAGCTTTGGGAACGATTAAGAAATTAATGGCTTACACTCGAACACCACTAAAGAGCCAGGCATTTTTCCTAAGTGCTTTCCACGTGTTCGGTCAATTCGTCCTCGCAAAAACCCAGGACGGAAAGGCTGCTGCCCTCACTCGGCCAGGACCGAAGTTGGAAGGGGCAGGGACTGGCGGGAAGAGGCGGGAATGTTCAGCTTGCCGCTGGCTTTGGCACCCAATTTCTGGAGCCCAGGGCTTCCAGTAGGAACGGGGGACCCTCCGCCCTTTGCTGGGACCACGCCTCTCGGGCTCCGCCCTGACCCAACCCATGTCTCCATCGGGTGGCACCCAAGCCCCCGCTCCTGGTGCGCGAAGTCGGGCCCCCACCTCCTAGCTCTGCCGCGGCCTGGACCAGCTCCCCGAAGTCCCCTTGTCCCCACTCGGTCCCACCCACAGGGATTCCGTCTTGTTTCCGCGCACGCCCCACCCAGCCCGGCCCGGTTCCTATTCCTGGGCCCCGCCCCCCTGCCGTCTAAGTCCCGCCCAGCCGGTTGAGGACTTCCGAAGCCCCACCCAATCTACCTTGTCGATTCAGGCCACGCCCACGACCCAGGTCCCGCCCCGTCCCTTCTAAATCCCACCCAGACCTTGCCTAGGCCCGCCTGGGTGCCCTCCCTGTCCCGCCCCGGCCCTACTTAGGTCCAGCCCAGGACCGCCCTGTCCAGTCCGAGCCCGCCTGGATGGGTCCACCCCGCCCCGCCCAGTTCCCCTCAAGCCCCGCCCAGTCACCCCTAAGTCCCGCCCAGCTCCCCCGACACCACCTAGCTACATCCGAGCTCAGTCCAAGCCCTGTCCAGTCCGGTTCCGTCCCGTCCAAGCCCTGCCCCCACAAGCCCCCACCCCACCGCTGCCATCCAGTCAATTCCGACTTAAGGCGACTCACTCGTGTCCCCCTGATCCCGCCCAGGCCCCGCCCATCCCATCCGGACCCCGCCCCGGACTACCCTCGCCCCGCCCCGCCCCATCGCGGGATCACGTGGGCGCGCGACCCGGAGGCGGAACGGCGGGGTGGCGTAGACCCGGCAGCAACTTTGGCCGGGCCGGTGTGCCCGTGGAGTGCGCCCCACGCCCCGCCATGCGCCCCCTGGGCCCCGCTGCCGCGCGGCTGGCGCTGCTGGCCGTCCTGCTGGCCGCGCCCCCAGCGGCCGTCGGGGAGGACCCGCTCCTGGTGCGCGTGGACGCGGCCCGCACGCTGCGCCCCCTGCGGGCCTTCTGGAGAAGTACAGGCTTCTGGTGAGCGTCCGCTGGGAAACCGAGGCGGGAACGCGCATCCCTCTGGCCATTTCCCTGCCTGGCGCACTGGGCAGGCTGGGGCCGCCCTGTTCCCCAGCCTTGTCACCTTTGGAGTCACTTGGGGCTTTCTCCTGAGACAACTGCGCCTCGGTACCCCCCAAAACGGGTGCCCTGGAATGAACTTGTCCACAGAGCCCCATCTGTTCTCTCTCTCTCCTTGAGCTACTCCCCAAGGATAGGGGTCACCTGCCTGACCCTTGGGGTGTTGGGGAATGGGGTTCCTCCATGTGGCGTGGCTGGCAGCTGTAGTGGCCTTCAGGAGTCCTCTATATGTCCACAGGGCCTCCATATGTCCCCAGCCCCCTGTGTCCCCAACTTCTTCCACTGCAGACTCTGAACTGGTGGGATAAAGGACCTTTCTGAGCCCAGTCCCCCACATAAATGAGCACAGGTCTTGGGGGCATGCCCAACACCAAGTAACATTTTATTACCCCAAGCACAACCGCGTTCCCTCAGTGGATACCCTGCCCCCAGTCTGTGTGCACAGATGAATGCATGGGCTGCCCTGCTGCCCCCACTGACTGCCCCCACTGCTCTTCCTGCCCCCAGCCCCCCTCTGCCGCATGACCGGGCCGACCAGTACGACCTCAGCTGGGACCAGCAACTCAACCTGGCCTACGTGGGTGCTGTCCCTCATGGGGGCATCGAGCAAGTCCGGACGCACTGGCTGCTGGACCTGGTCACGGCCAGGTGAGTGACATTGCAGGGCAGAGAGTGCCCGGAGGGCAGCTGGCAGAGCCCACTTTACAGAGATGAAGACTGAGGTCGAGAGACAGGGGGGACTGGCCAGCGGTCTGGTCTGGAAGGGAAGTGGGCGGGAGGAGCCTGCTGAGGCTAACGGTGATCTGGGGTGGGGCAACAGTGAGGGGCTAGGGGCTCTGTAGGAGAAGCACAGGGTGGATATGCCCCCTGAGGGGTCCTACGGCTTGGGGCCACTCCCATTTCCTATCAAAGGGGCACCCTCGCTGCCTGCCCTTTTGGGGCTCTGGAGGTTGCCCAGCTGCTTTGATAGTCGGCCTGGCTCCGCTTAAGAAGCTCAGGGTCAGGCTGGTTGTCTGCTGTGCATGGCTCAGCACTGGACCCCAGGTTCTGCGTTCTACGTGGCCGTACCCAAGTAGCTTGTCTTGCGTGTCTTTGTGGTGCCTGAGAGTGGGTCTGAGGCATACATTGGTCAGTCCCACCTGCCCTGGAGCAGGCAGCGGCACCAACTGGCCCAGGCCTAAGGAGCACTTGAGTGTGTGATGGAGAGAGGCGGCCGGAAAGAAAGAGACCCTACATTGGGCCGGTGTCCTCTCACTTCAGAGGGGCGGGCCGAGGCAGTGGGGTATCTTTAGAGCACCATGGGGGCCTCGTGATGTTCTGAGTCATATGCAAAATGAGGGAGCCCCTGAGTGGGTGGGGGAGTAAGTGCATTAACTTGCTGCACAAGCAGAGAGGCCGTAGCTCACCAGAGGCGCCTTCGAAAGAAAAATCTAGCAGTCTGCTTCTAATCAACACCGAGCCAACCAGTAAATCCTCTCTCGAGGTGGTCAGGAGAGGCATACACTCCACGGCTTTGGGTCACTGGCATTGGATCGGATTTTGTCTCATGGTGACCCCAGAGGACAGGGCAGAACTGCCCATGTGGGTGTCCGAGGCTGCCGTCTACTCGTGACGGGAGTAGAAGGCTTCGTTCACCTCACTCCTCAGGAACGGCCCGGTGGTTCGGAACCTGGAGGTTAGCAGCTCAGTGGGTGACCTATAGCGTCCGGCTTAGTTGGGGCAGGCCCTCTCATTCAAACATGAGCCGGACTGCTAAGACTAGGACGAGTGCAGCTGGTCCCAGTGGGGGGCCTTGGGATTAGGGCCCCGGTCTGCAGCTGAGGCAGCATTTGTGTAGAAGGCAGCCTTGGTTGGGTCCTCGCTCCTGTGCTAATGTGTCTTGAAAATGACTCGACCCTATTCCCGGTCAGAACGGTGACTACAGGGGACGCTTAATGGGAGGTAGCTGGTGGCTGACGGCAGCCAGGCACTGCTCCCTGGCCAGGGAAGACATTTAGCCATTGATTTGAGGATGACTGTCCCGGGCTCCAGGCTCCTTCGTGGTGTAGTGGTGAAGGGTTGAGCGGCTGGTTACCAGGTCAGCGAAAACCACCAGCCTCTTTGCAGAGGGGGAAGCGGAGGTATTCTCATGGCGGGAAGTGAACTATCAGCCTCTGAAGCCCACAGGCGCAGGTCTGCCCGGTCGCTTCCATCCCTCATCAGCGAACCCCATCTGCCGCGTTTGGAGTTTGCCTGGTGCAGGCCCCTCTAGAGGACCGAGTCGGCGGCGGCCAGCTCCAGCTGCCTGTGGCGGGCCCGCGCCGCCTGCACGGCGCCGTGGACGCTGGGGAACAGCTGCGCGTCCTGGTCGTCTTGGAGGAAGCCCCCGCGGCGCAACACGCCCCGCACCTCGGGGCTGCAGCCGGCCAGCAGCAGGACAATGGCCAGGGCTTCGTAGTCCCGGCGCAGGCCTTGCAGCGTGGCCAGGCCGGCCACGTCCAGGAACAGCAGCGGGGCGCAGTCGATGACCACCGCGTGGAAGCCGGCCGCCGAGGGCACCAGCGCCGACGCCGCGCCCGCCGTCCCGGGCGCCTGGCCGCTCCCCGCTCCCGGGCCCCGCGTCCTGGCCGCCGCGCAGCCCGCGTCCAGCCCCGTGAGGGTGTAGAGCGACCGCAGGAAGAAGTCCTTGTTGGCGTGGTAGAGGGGCCCGGCGAAACGGAACACGCGCACGCCCGGCTCCGGCACCAGCCCGTCGAACTCCGTGACGTCCGCGTAGAGGGCGGAGCCGCCGACGCGCGCGAGCAGGGCGGCGTGGGGGCGGCGCGTGCGGCCGGCCAGGCCGAGCAGCGAGAGCAGCACGCCGGCCAGCAGCCCGGCCTCCACGCTGACCAGCACGCAGGCGGCCGCCGTGGCCACCCAGACGAGCGCGTCGGCCCGGCTGAGCCGCCACAGGCGCGGGAGGTCGCCCACCTTGCGCAGGGCCCCCCGCAGGCTGACCACGATGACACAGGCCAGGACGCACCTCTGCAGGTCCCGGAAGAGCGGCGCCAGGGCCAGCAGCACCAGCAGCACCACGGCGGCGCTGACCACGCCGGACAGCTGCGTGCGGCAGCCCGTGGCCGTCTTCACCAGGCTCTTGGCCAGCGCGGCGCTGGTGGCGAAGCAGTGGAAGAAGGCGGACACTAGGTTGCAGCCGCCCACGGCCAGGAGCTCCTGGTTGGCCCGCACGGAGTAGCCGTGGTTCCGGGCGAACATCTCGGCCAGCGAGACGGAGAAGGCGGAGCCCACGAGGGCCACGGGGACGGCGTCCAGCGCCACGCGCCACATCAGCTCGGGGTCGGGCGCCCGTGGGGCCAGGAAGCCTGTGGGGATGTCTCCGGCCACGCTGGAGCCGAACCGCTGGTGAAAGCGTCCGAAATGGGACGCCAGCGTGGCCGCCACAATGACCAGCAGCTCTGTGGGCAGGGGCACCTTCAGGCGGTGCCGGTAGCGGTCGGAGAGCTCCCTGGCGGCCAGCAGCACAGCCAGGCACACCGCGCTGGTGACCACATCGCACAGGTTGGCCTGGCTGGCGCGTTGCAGCAGGCTCACCCAGGTGCCCGGCACCATCCCAGGGCCGCGGTGCGGCGGGACCCGCACGCCCAGCAAGTGCTTGAGCTGAGAGGTCAGGATGGTCAGCGAGGCCCCCACGGCGAAGCCATCGAGCAGGGGCGGCGAGAGGTAGGCAGACATGAAGCCCAGTCGAAGGACACCCATGAGGACCTGTGGACAGGGCCGTGGGTCAGCACAGAACCTGCCCTCCGTGCTGGACAGTCCCTGCACACCGTTGGGCCCACAGGGACCCCTGGGGCCTCTGTGTTGGCAGATGCCTGCTCCCACTCCCTGTTCAGTTGGGGCCTCTGCGCTCCCCACCCATATCCCCAGTTGCTGTCAAATTTTTTTAATTCTTTTTTAATTTTTTTTAGTTGCTGCCAATTTTATCCCTGGCCCCCAACGACTCTTGGGACAGAATCAAGCTGTCCCAGGGTTTTTTTCTAAAGCTGCCATCTGTACTGGAGATGCCAACCGCCGACCTTTGGGCTGGCAGCCCTGTACTTAACCACTACGCCACCAGGAATCCCCTCAGGGTCATTTCTGCTGGCAGCTGGAGGCAGGGGAGTGGGAGAGGGCAGGCTCAGCCCACATGAAGACACTGGGTTGGGGACAACGGGCCAGATGGCAAGCGTGTACCGTTGTTGGTCCTGTCAGGAGCTGGAGGACACACTCAGCCCATTCGGCTCTGCCCAGGCGGTGCTGGCCAGGGCTGAGCTCCCCACACCCAGGAATCCAAAGGCTGGCCTTGGGACACCCTGTGGGTCCCACCCGACCTGGGGCCATGCCAACCTCGCTTTAAGTGTTCAGACGCCACCTCGCTTTAGAACCTGGCCAGAAGTGCTGACCCGGCTGGATACGACTCCCTGCTGGGCTTGGGGCCCCCGGCCCCCACCTTCGGGCCAGCTCTCACCTGGTAAATGCCAGTCATGAGCGTGAGGGCGGTGGCAACGCGGATGGCATAGCAGTCGTGCCCGCAGTCCGGTCCGAGGGCTGACGGGGCAGCCGAGGCATTGAGGAGGCTGTCGTTGGCCCCCTGTGACGGGCCGTCATGGGCGGGGTCGAGGCCAGCCAGCTGGAGCTCCCGGTCCACCACCCGGCCCACCATGAGGCAGAGCAGGCTGAAGATGCCCACGGACACGTGGCGGGAGGTGCCCAGGAGGAAGTAGATGAGGTTGGCAAAGAAGGAGGTGTAGAGGCTGTAGAGGGGCTGCAGGCCGGCCAGCAGCGAGTAGGCGATGGCCTGCGGCACCAGGATGATACCGATGACCAAGCCGGACATGACGTCACCCGCCAGGTCCTCCCGCGGGCGGTACCGGGGCAGCCAGCGCACGGCGGGCACCAGGTCCTGCAGCAGCGCCCAGGCCCGTCGGCCGTGACAGGCACAGTTCTGCCTCAGCCGGCCCTTCAGCCGCTCACGCAGGCTGGGGGTCACGGGGGGCCGCCTGCGCACCAGGCCCAGCACCCCGTCCTGCCGCCCACACTGGGGACAGGTGTCCATCCCGGGGCGCCCGGGGCTGACCTGCAAGGGGAGAAGCTGCATCAGGGCGGGCCCAAGCCATCAAGGGTGAGGTCCCAGACAGACAGCTAGGACAGACATTGTCCGAGCATCCCAGGGCCCGAGGGCAGAAGTCCCCTGCTTCCAGAACACAGGGCACTGGGCCCCCTTGGGTCTGGGCAATGAGAGCCATAGGCCTGCTGCACAGCGTGGACAGTGCTTCGCCACCCACCCCGTGCCCGCTGTATATGATGCCCTGACCCAGAGCCCCCGGCACAGAAATGCCCCACCACTCGGGCCCAGAGTGGACAACACCCCCTGGCACAGAGCCCCTAGTGTGAACGTGCCCCCCACCCAGTTGGGGCCCAGTATGGACAACCCCACCCCCGGTCTAGGACCCCACCATGGGTGACATCAGGCCTCCATCTATGATTCTCAATCTTGACATCAGCATGTGCCCCAGAGCATGCCTAGGCCACGTAGCAGAGGGGCAGACGATGCCCTGCCCAGGCTCTCTGACCCCCCTGTCCCCCAGTCAGTGTCGCAGCACCTGCCTGTTGCCCCTCGTGGGAAGCCCAGAGGGGAGGGGCGTGGCCACTGACCTACAGGCTGCCTGCTAGAACCTGCTAGAACCTGAAACCTTGTTCTGAGCCAGAAGGGGCATGTCGGCCAGTGTAGGGGGTTCCGAGAGAGGGAGGGTAGGTCCCAGATTGCAGGTGATGAGGTTGAGACACACGTGTGAGCATAGCCGGGATCCCTGCCCTCCCCCGTTCGGCTCCGTAACTCGGCGAAGACCCCTGCCATCTCCCCCAACCTCCACCCAGCCCTCTCCTCCATCCAACCTGTGGGCCTTCCCCGGCCCTACGGCTCCTGTCTCTCACCTCTGCCACTGCAGGCCTTGACCCCGGGAGCAGGGCTCAGAGGACGAGGGCTTGCTGACCCCAAGCGCGTGCCACTCACCTTGTCTCCGGCAGGAGTGACCAGAGGGGAGGCGGCGTGCGGGCACGGTGGCCTTTCCCCCGGGACACCCTCCAGGGGGAAAGACATTAGAGAGCCTGCCCCAACCTGCAGGGCCCACTTGTTGAATGCCACACAGGTGCACAGGCCAGACTGGGCCCTGCCCTCTGCAAATGGCCGGCCCTGGCGTCCCCCAGCAGGGGACGTCGTCTGACCTTGCCCTGGCCCCACTGCAGCATGCCGGGCAGCGTCGCCGAGGCGGCGTTCAGACTCAGATCAGAGCGGAGGGTACACACGTCACCGTCTGTTTGCTTGACTTCTCTGCTGCCCGGCCGCCCAGAAGTGCAACTCTTAGAAGCTAGCTAGGGGGCCGAGAAACAGACACTGTCTCCTGACAGAGCGCCCCCACAACAGGGCTGAGTGTGCCAGGCACGTGGAGGGGCCCCTGAGAGTGGGGGCTGGTCCAGGTGGGGGAGGGGTGCAGCAGGGTTGTCCAGCATTCTGGATCCTCACCCTCTGGGGGGAACTCTCCAGGAAAATTCCCACTCGGGGCTCTGTAACCCCTCCAACTGCACCCTGCAGGTCAGGCTCTGTGGAATGAGGAGGGTCAGGGCCCACCCACCTTGTACCGGAGGGTCCCTTAAACTCCCATCTCTCCCTCAGACCTCTGGCCCAGGAAGTGTGCCGTTCACAACGCCCTATTCAAAGTCGTCCCCAAGCTCCTTGGCCCCCTGTCCTGCCCAGTCAGCTGGCCTCTGCTAAGGGGACAGACCCTGGCAGGCACCCCAGATGGTTCTTACCTGAAGGTGAAGGACTGTGGGGGCCCCCCGTCTGTGCGTGGGCCCGAGGCTGTGCCTGCCAGTCGATCCCCCCCTAGGGCCCTTCGACTTGGCAGCCCAGCCTGCAGTCAGGACAGGCTGCCCAGAGCCCAGTAGTTAAATTATTTACTCTCAGGGTGCTGAGTCACTTGCTCTGCAGACAAGTGTTACCTGAGCGCTAATCCCGGGAGTTGTCGTGTAATCAGAGGCTGCCTTAATTGCAATGCTTCCAGCCCCTGATAAGCCACTGGCTGCCAGGTGCGGGCACCGGTGGCTGCTGCCCTGCAGGCTGGGATGGGCAGGAGGGCAGAAGTAGGACCCTCAGGTGGTTAGACTCCTCCAGGGAGGAGACAGAAGGTAGACCAGTCCCAGGCCCGGCTGGTGGGGGGGTGGGTCTCCATGCTCTTGGCCCAAAACCGGGTCACACCAGCCTCGGACTGGTGCCCAGGGGCTGGTCTCGGGCAGCCCCTCCCCACATCTCCGTGCCCAGCTGTTCAGGTCACAGCCTGACCCTGTACGACCCAGTTCCTGGGGCTGGGTATGTGCCTGCGCCGAGTCTGGTTGGCACATACTACCCCCCCCCCCCACCCAGACCAGGGGGCTGCTAGGTCACCAGATGGCGTCACCAGCCAGGGACACCCTTTCCAACTGTTGGAGGAGACCCTCCCCCGAGCCCCTTCCAACAGTACAGGGGACCGGCGGTGTGAAGAGGAATAAAACACAAACTCGGCACCCCAGTCGCGTGGTGGCTACCCGCCAGGCTGCAAACTCTCAGGTCAGCAGTTTGAAGCCACCAGCCACAGTGCCCGAGAGGGAGGCAGTCTCGGAAACCCATAGGGACAGTGCCCCTCCATCCCCTAGGGCTACTGTGCCTCGAGGGGAACGGCCCCTTTAAATGAGTGACCTACTGACCTTGAAGAGAAGCCCTGGCCTCTCAGTGGCCATTCTTCGGACCGCAGACCATCGGCCTGCAGTTCAAAACCACCAGCTGCTCCTTGTGGGAAAGACAGGGCCTTCTACCCCCCAAAAGGGTTCCAGCACTGGAGACCCATGGAGGCAGTCCTGCCCTGTGCCATTCTGTCGCTGCGAGACGGCCTCCACTCAAGGGCAGAGCCAGTGGCCTCTGGAAGCTCAGGGTGGTGCTCTGCACGGAGCAAGGGCCAGCGCTGTCACTGGGCTCGGCCGCTCACTCACAGGCTGGCCGCTCACATCTGCTCAGGGGCACTTTGGAAGAAAGGAGTGGTGATCTGCCCAACAGTCAGGCCCTGGCCGCCGTGCGACTCAAACCCCCCCCCCCGCCCCCCGTCATCGTCGCTGCCACAGAGAAAGACAGGCTCTCCTCCTGACAAGTCAGCCTCAGAAACCCCGTCCCGCAGGGTCGTCGTGAGCCAGTGAGAGAGGACCTGATGGCCTGGTCACACTGTGGGCCGAGCACTGGCCTGTGAAGGAGGGGTCTGACGCGCAAATCCCACCAGCCGCAACTTCATGAGGAGGTCCACGTTCATGGCCACAGCAAGCCCGGTGGGGAGCTCGAGTCCACCCCGCAGGGATCCTCGCATCGGCAGTGGGCTAGTTTGATTTGGTTTTCCTGCCCAGGCTCAGCTGTCATTCCTAAAATCTCTGGTTCACACCGTCCCACGCTTGGGAGAGTGATGGGCCAGCAAAAAAGAGGCTGGCCCTCGACCAGACAGACGGACACCGTGGCCTTCGCCAGGGGCTCAGGCATGAGGACGAAGGCATTTCATTCGGCGGCAGAGACTTGATGGGGTCCAGCAACATCATCATCTCTGGGACCTCAGTCTCCCCTCACCCCATCTTTAGAAAGAAGGCATGCATATGGTCAATCCTGTGCCACTGGGTGCAGGGAGTGGGCGACGGGGCCAACAGCTGGCGTGGTGTGAGGGGCAAGGCCCAAGATGCCCTCCCAGTCCATCCCCGAGCCAAGCCGAGGCTGGGCAGCAGGGGACTGAGGCCCTGTGGACAGATTGAGTCAGGCCTGGGGACAGTGGGCCACAGACGTCGTCGATAGCTGTGTCCCCTCCGAGAACCGGTAGAGAGAATGGCTGAGGGGCCTATGGAGTCGGCGAGGGTCCTGGGGCTCTGCCAGGGGGAGATCGGGAAAGGCCCTCACCCCAGGGCCAGGGATCTCTTCCTGCCCAGCGCCCCCCATTTCCCTGCCACCCCATGTGTTGAGCCCTGGTGGGCGGGGCCGTCAGTCCCGTGAGCAGCCAGCGGTTGAAAAGTTGTGGTTTCTGAAGCCCTTTCCCAACAGCTGAGTCACCCAGTTCAGGAGCTCAGGCCCCTCCCTGGGGCAGATAAGGGGCTCTTTGGTGGGGAGGGGAGAGCAGCTATGGAGGGGTCTTAGAACATTTTATCTCCTAGCCCAGCTACCGTGGAGGACAGGGGCCAGTGCCAGGGGCTGCCAGGGCCTCCCCCTGTCCCCAGTCTAGCTACTGTCTTCTGGAAGGAAGGGTGCCCCCTCCCCAAATTATACAGTGGTATGGAAGGGACTGGTCACCTGTGTGGAGAGGTGCCCCATCTCTGGAAGCAGAGCTGCCCCCCAGCCCTGCCCCACCCCCAAGTCTGACCCACAGAGAGTGGGGGAGGGTTCAAGAGAGTCTGGCGGGGGCTTTAGTAGGTGGGTGGGCTGTTTCAGAGTACAGGTCTCAGCTCAGCACCTATAATGTCCCCATCTTGGTTACCCTTGCTGTTAAGGGTGGGGCCTCATCCTCTCTGCTCGCCCTCTTCCCTGGGTGTCTGAGACCAGTGAGGAAATGGGGTTGGCTGGACTCTGACCTTGTGAGAGAATCATAGGGCTGTCGGGTCCCCTGACTCAGTTTCCCTGCCAATACCTAGAGACCACTGGCCCCTGGCCAGGTACACAGTCTGAGTGTCTGGGGCACCTGAGGACCTGATGGCTGGAAGGGACCAGGGCCCCACATTTACGCGATCCCATCCAGCCTTCCTTCTCTGGTGGGTCCAACAGCGACGGGACAGTGGGGACCACACTCTCCACAGCCCCGTGTGCTGGCCACTCAGCCATGGCCTGAGTAATGAGCCTTACTTATATGGGGGCGGGGGGCTTCATTTAGAAAGGAAATGTCCCTATCCACAGTGAAAAGAGACCCCCCGCCCCCAGGCCCATACAGCCTTTGGGGCTCTCTGGACCAGGCCCCAGTTTCTCCCGAGTGACTCGCCACTCTGGATGGGGACCCGGGTTCCAGAAGGGGAGACTGAGGGTCCCAGAGGCCCAGGAGCCTGTGGAGCTGCAGTCCCCGAAGAGGCAGATAGATCTGTGTCAAGATGTCAGCCCCTCCCCAGCATGTACCTGCGCCCCCGCTGGCCGCTGCCCATCCGGCCTCCCTCCAGGGCAGCACGCTCCCTTCCTCCCAGCGCTGGGGACCCGGAGCAAGCCCACCCCAGCCACAAGTGCCTTCCCTGCACACCCATCCCGGGCGCAGCCCGCCCCAAGCACGCAGAGGCGACTCTCCCTCCCTCTGCACATGCGCCCCGTCCCCCCGCCCCTTCGCGCTTGCTCCCCCCACCTGCAAGCACGCCCACCAGCACCGCGCACCGCGCCCCTGGCCCCTGCCTGCCGCTGGACCACCACTCACCCAGCTGGGCGCCGAGCCGCCCGGTGGGCTTTGTCACGCGGGCACGCGCTCGGGCGAGGCGGGGCCGCGCGAAGGGTGAGCCTGTGTGCGCCCACCCCACGTGCTGGTCGGGGATGTGCTGGTCGTGGGGTGGGGGGCGCGCTGAGCCTTCCCACCCGAGGCGGCCACCCACTGCCCCACCCCCTTCCACCATCCCCCTCTGGATCGGACCTCCCATCTACCCACCGCCAGGTTGCCGGGAAACCTAAGCGCAGGCCGCTCAGGGTGGGGGTGGGCATAGATTGTGTGTGTGTGTGTGTGTGTGTGTGTGTGTGTGTGTGTGTGTGTGTGTCTGCACTGGCCCCCTGGAGACAGTCTCTTAACTGCGGGGGACATCCTGGGTTGCCAGGGTGTGACTGTGCCCGGGGACACACGGGTCCACCCTGACTGGCCCTCTGAAGACGTCTAGTCCCTGGCACTCAGGCGCCCTCGGCCGTTGGCCCCCACGACCCTGGAGAAAGGCCACTTTCCCTCCTGCCCAGCGCTTGGGTTGGGGGATGGGGGGAGGACTTTGGAACATTTCCCTCAGCCATTTACTGTTTACCCCAAAAGCTAGTTAGGTTGTGACCTTTGCCTGGCTGAGGGAGGGAGCCTGGGGAGGTGGCAGCAGGCACCGGTGGGGGGCTGTGGGGCTCCAGCGGGGCAGAGGGACTGCCAGGGTAAGCCAAGCCCAGAACAAGGAGGAATTGGCATGCAGACAGTGGCTGGACCTGGGCTCCCAGCTGGCTCTGAATGGCGGGCCTAGGACCAGACCCGTTGCTGTGGGGATCTGCCATGTGTCCAGGGCAAAGGGGTGGGAGTGGGGGGGGGGAATCCAGAGCTGTGACCTGCCCCTCACCCCCATGACCTTACACATCCTGAGGAGACATTTCAACCTTAGGATTCCCACGTGGAGGGCTGGGGTCCCATCTCTCCTCGCTCCCCGTTTCCACCCCTTGATGCCTTAAGTCAGACTTCTGGCCCTAGGCCCTGGCACCTTGTCCATCCATCCATTCCTTCAACCACCAGGACACATTCCGTCCTGGAAGGGCCAACTTGGAGGGACGCAATGCAGCCCCCCTCCTACCCCAAGCATCGCCGCGCTTGCCTGGGTCATCTGCCCCTTGTTCTCACGCCTGCTCAAGCCCATGTCTTCTGTGAACGTTCCCTCTCCAGATCACTGCTCCTCATTCCAAACACAGGGACTCCACCACCTCCCCCTCCCCCGGGGCCACCACCCCAGCCCCGGCACCACGCTGTCCCCCCCATGACTGCTGCCGGCCTCTCCCACCCCCCTGGCCCTATGGCTCTTGGCTTTTGCTCCTTTGAAAGGGTCCTTTCCAAACACCTTGCTGCTGGTGGTGGCTTAGTGGTTCTGTGTTTGTCTGCCAACCGCAAGTTCAGCAGTTCGAACCCCCAGCCCCTCTGCAGGGAAAAATATGAGGCTTTGTTCTCCCACAGTTAACAGTTAACAGTCTTGACCTGGGCAAAGCTCGAGGGCCTATGCTTAGCCAACTTAGCCTGTCTTACCAAGACAGCTATTTAATAACACCTTTTTTTGATGGGAAAACAGAAAAAGAAGCATGGTTCATACACCCGAAGACATGACTTTGATAACTATGAGGGAGACCAGGAAAGGGGGCGGGGACTAGGGGAGGGCGGTTTAGGGTGGGGAGAAGCACATACGGGGAGAGTTCAGCAGAATATCGTTGATTTCATTTTGTGACATTGGCTGTGTACACATCTATAGTATGGTTCTTAAAAAAAAACCCTCTATAAGGTGATGGAGAGCTGCAGGAGACGAATGACAGCCGAATTATAGTAAAATAAATAAGTTTTATTGGGGAGGTACTAGCTCGGGCGAGGTCCAGCGGTCCGAAGGGTTGGGGGCCACTGGAGTCGCGCCAGGAGGCAAAATGGCTGTGCTTTTATAGCCCTGGGGCACCTGGGCAGGACTTTAGTGCCCATTTAAGGTAAAGGAATTGGGGATTGGAGGTTGAAGGTATGTCCAGGTTCTTACGGAATGCAGAGCAGGCTGGAAGGTTAGGCAGAGCTGTATCAGCCAGACAGCTGATTCAAGGAGGTAGGGGAGGGTCAGGCCCAAACCGGCCACAGCAAGCCAACCTAACACCTTCCAGATTCCTCAAACCTAAGTGGTCCTAGTGATTAAAAAAAAGAGTCGGACTCAGAAACCCCCTGACCGGTAGGGTCTCTGTGAGTCAACATCGATTCCATGGCAGTTTTGTTCTTGTTGTTTTCACTAGTCCCAGATGAGTCACAGTCCTGGCATCACCCTGACCACAGGGGACCAAGGACCATCTCTGTGGACAGAGCCCAGAGCTGTGCTGAAGGTCCCCTGGTGGCCTTTCTGGGGCTCAATTCCATCCTCCCTCCTACCCCCAGGCCTCTGCACACGCCGCCCCTTCTGCCTCAGGCACCCACGTGGCTGGCTCGTCCCCTCATCCATCAGGTCTTAGGTGCCATCCCCTTGGAGAGACCTTCTTCCCTGCCCCCTTTGTTCCCCATCCTATGCCCTCAAGGCTTGTATAGCGCCTTCCAGTAACTTCACATAGGGTTGACTGCCATCTGTCCCCTCTTGGGAATGTGTACCCCAGGAAAACTGGGACCAGGCCCATCCTGCTCTCGGCTGGATCCTGCTGGCCAGCCTTGCCCGGGACATGTGTGCAGTGGCTGTTCCAGTCACCTCTTTCCTGTAGAAGGGGATGGCGGAATGTTGGTCCACACCTAGGGCCCTCACCTCTAGGTAAAGTAAAAACTGAACCTAGTGTCCATTCCGTGGTCCCCGCTCCCAAGTGGGCGATCTTCATGACGCCCTATCCTCCCCTGCCCTGTTCCTACCCGGTCCCAGCCCTGAACTCTCAGGTTGTTCAGAATCCCCTGGCCCAAGCCTCCCATCTCTTGAAGGTGCGGTAGAGCATCCTTGTATCGTTGTCGCAGCTCATACTAAAACGTGACTGATAGGCCCACGTGGTTGGGTGTTTTCCGAGAGGGAGAGGGTCTCCTTCCCCACTTGGATGTGAGTCCAGGTTCAGCTGGGGAGTCCGAGGAGCACGGTATACCCCTCCCACACAGAGCCTGCTTCCACAGGGGGACGGCTGGCTGGGGCCTGGGCTACAACTTCACCAACCTGGACAGGTACCTGGACCTTCTCAGGGAGAACCAGCTTCTTCCAGGTGAGCGGCCTGGTCGGTCAGCAGCCCCTGCCCCGAGAAGTGGGGAGCAGGGAGATGAGGGTGCTGTGTGTGGGGGGGGGTTACCCGTGACTGTGCCACAGGCTTCGAGCTGATGGGCAGCCCGTCGGGGCGTTTCACGGACTTCGAGGATAAGCAGCAGGTGTTTGAGTGGCGCAACCTCGTCTCACTGCTGGCCAAGAGATACATCGGTGAGCAGGCGCGGCCAGGGTGGGCGTGGTTGTGGCCTCGGTGGGCGGGCCCAAGCAGCTGTGCCCTGCGGAAGGGGTAGGGATCTCTGGAATCTGAGACACCTCTTCGTGTCCACATCCCCACCCATGGGCACCCCTCCCTGGGAGTCCCCTATTGGCCCAGCCCGTCTTCGCCCCTCAAGAACGGGGCCTTGGCTCCACCGGCTCGGGGCACGGGGGCACCTTCGCAGGTAAATACGGCCTGGAGCAGGTGTCCAAATGGAACTTCGAAACGTGGAATGAGCCAGACCACCATGACTTCGACAACGTGTCCATGACGACGCAAGGTAGCCAGGGGTCACGGGTCCCCCCTGAGGGGCAGGGGGTGTGTGTTAGAATGGAAGCCAGGTCGGAGGGGAGGGCCACCGTCGGGGAGAACGCCTCACCGACACGATGGTGGAAACGGGGGTCCCGGCCGCCCAGGATTCCTGAACTACTACGACGCCTGCTCTGAGGGTCTACGAGAGGCCAGCCCAGCCCTGCGACTGGGGGGTCCCGGCGACTCCTTCCGCCCCCCGCCCCGCTCCCCACTGTGCTGGGGCCTCCTGGAACATTGCCACAACGGCACCAACTTCTTCACCGGGGAGGTGGGCGTGCGCCTGGACTATATCGCCCTCCACAAGAAGGTCTGGCCATCCTTCCGCATCGCCCGGGGGCGGGGGGGGGGGCGGTCCTCACCCCTCCCACCCCCACCTCCACCGAGGTCACGTGAGATCACGTGGGAATGCTGAGGCCCGGCCTCTCGCAGGGCGCCGGGAGCTCCATTTTCATCCTGGAGCAGGAGCTGGAGGCCGTGCGGCAGATCCAGAGCCTCTTCCCCAAGTTCACCGACACCCCGATCTACAACGACGAGGCCGACCCGCTCGTGGGCTGGTCCCTGCCGCAGCCGTGGAGGGCCGACGTGACCTACGCCGCCATGGTTGTGAAGGTGGGCCCGAGGCCACCCGGGCGCTTCTCTCCCACCTGCCCGGTTCCGTGTCGTCCCTCCTCCCTCCCCCCCTCCCGTGGCCAGCCCTCCGCCCCAGCCGTGCCCTGTCCCTGCCCCTGCAGGTCATCGCGCAGCACCAGGACCTGCTGGTGGCCAACGGCAGCGCCTCCATGCGCTACGCGCTCCTGAGCAACGACAACGCCTTCCTGAGCTACCACCCGCACCCCTTCTCGCAGCGCACGCTCACCGCCCGCTTCCAGGTCAACACCACGCGCCCGCCCCACGTGCAGCTGCTGCGCAAGCCGGTGCTCACGGCTATGGGGCTGCTGGCCCTGCTCGGTGAGCCCCTGGCGCTGCCCACCCTGCGCCGGGCCAGCCGGGGGACCGACGAGGGCGACTCCTGGGTGGAGGTGCGACTCAGCTGGGCCAAGGTCACCTATGAACAACAACAACAAAACACCCTAAATTCACCCTCATCTATTCGATGCCCACCCAGTGACTCTGTAGGGCAGGGTAGAACTGTCCCTATGGGTTTCCGAGGGGAGGACATAACTCTTAGAGGGGAGGAGAAAAACCCTCTTTCTCTTGTGGAACGTAACCAGGACACCAAAGCCAGCAGTGGGTGAGGGGAGACTGGCCGGGAAGGCATTCAGCTGGAGGAGCACGTGCGAAGGTCCGGAGGCCAGGGCAGAGCTGGCCCTGCTGGCCTGTTTCTAGGGCGTAGCTCTTGGGAGCCCCCCAACGGCCCCCCAGCCGTGTGAGCCCCCCAGGATCAACACTGTGGCCAGAGAGATGGGGGTACAAACGGTGGGAAGCCAGGCCCAGAGTGGAGGGGGGGTCGCCCATGGTGAGTGACCCCCTCCCTCCCTCCCCTCCCACCCCCACGGCAGATGGTAAGCAGCTCTGGGCGCAGGTATCTCAGGCCGGCGCAGTGCTGGACAGCAACCACACGGTGGGGGTCCTGGCCAGCGCCCACAAGCCCTCAGGCCCCGCCGATGCCTGGCGCGCCTCAGTGCTGCTCTACGCGAGTGACGACACCCGTGCCCACGCCAACCGCAGCGCCGCCGTGACCCTGCACGTGCGCGGGGTGCCCCCAGCCCCGGGTGAGCAGCCGGGCCTCCGGGGCTGGGTTGGGGCTGTGGCTGCGAGGGGCGTGGCCACGAGTGGGGGGTAGGTGGGCGAGGGGCAAGACTGGGAGTGGGGCGGGGGTCCACAGGGGCAGGGCTAGCGAGCCGGGCCCCGCTGGCTCCGCAGGGCTGGTCTACGTGACGCTGTACCTGGACAACCGGCTGAGCAGTCCTCACGGCGAGTGGCAGCGCCTGGGCCGGCCCGTCTTCCCCTCGGCCCAGCAGTTCCGGCGCATGCGTGCAGCCGAGGTACGCGGGCAGAGGCGGGGTCTTTTTTGGGGGAGAGGTGGGGGTGTCTATGTAGGGTTAGGTCACCTTGAAGTGGACGGACATTAGCCCCTTCAGAGAGGCCTTTCGCTGCCCATAGGACCCTGTGGCTTCGGCCCCGCGCCCCTTCCCCGCTGGTGGCCGCCTGACGTTGCGTCCAGACCTGCCACTGCCCTCGCTGCTGCTGCTGCACGTGTGCGCGCGCCCGGAGAAGCCGCCGGGCCAGGCAAGTGGCCCCGCCCCGCCCCCCGCCCCGGCCCTGCCGCCCGCCGCCCGGCCCGCTCTCACTCGCCCTCCTCCCCAGGTGATCCGGCTGCGGGCGCTGCCCCTGACGCGTGGGCAGGTGCTTCTGGTCTGGTCGGACGAGCGCGTGGGCTCCAAGTGCGTGATGAGATCACCGCCCCACGCTGGGCGCGCGCGCGCGCGGGGGGTGTCCCCAGCCCATTCCTCCCCCTTGCCCCCCTCCCAGTGAACCCCCTCGCATCTCCTAGTGCTGTGTACCCCCACGGTCCTGCATGCATGCACCACCCACCCTGTGTGCACCCCATTCTACAGGCAAACCCTTAGCCCCAACCCCCTTTTCCCTTGTGCCCTTTCCGTGCCCCCCTTCAGCCCCTCTGTGTGCATGAGACCCTCTGCCGTGCAATCCCTTCACATCCCAACGGGGGTTAGAGGGATTCTGCCAGCCTGGCCTGTGCCCATTACTGATGGTGCCCAGGGCCAGGCCTGGGTCATCCTGTGCCCCAGCCCCAGCCCTTCAGGGCACCGCCCTGACCCCAGCTGACTGCTCTCCCCAGGTGCCTATGGACATATGAGGTCCAGTTCTCCGAGGAGCAGGGTGACGGGTTCACCGCCGTGGACAGGAAGGCATCGACCTTTAACCTCTTCGTGTTCAGCCCAGGTCAGCAACTGCCTCTACCTGGGGGCTGTCCACCCCCTCAGGGAAGAACTGGGCCAGCGGGCAGGCCCTCCTTCACCCCCACCAAAGACCCAGCCCAGGGCCACGGCTCAGAGTGTAACTGCTCCGTGGGCTTTCTGAGGCGGGAAGAAACGGGTGGACTTGAACGACTGTCCTCGGAGCTGGCAGTGCAATGGTCCAATGCCCAACCCACAGCCCCACCAGGCCTCCTAGGACCTCGCAGAGTCTCCAAGTGGGGGCGTTGGAGATGCAGGTGGATCTGGGGGGTGGGCACACAGCCAAGAACACCAGATACCTTTGTTTCCTCAGACACAGAAGTCGTCTCTGGTTCCTACCGGGTTCGTGCTGTGGACTACTGGGCCCGAGCCGGCCCTTTCTCTTATCCTGTGCAATACCACGAGGTCCCTGTGTCCTGAGGGCCACACCAGGCCATACTGTGAGCCTGTGGCACCCCACGGTTGACCAGGAGCCTAGAAGGCCGGATGACCCGCTGTCAGCTCTGGTTGTCCCCTCCAGCACCCCACCCCTCAAAGGGCCCCTTCCCCACATTGGTTTGGAGGTGAGACCACGTGGATGAGCACGGGACAGACTCTGGGTGAAGGCCAGAGGGCAAGGCCAGTGTGAACCCCCACTCAGAGTCCGGGCAGGTCTGGGCTGCTGGTCTCCGCTGTGCGGCATCCGAGGCGTGCCCTAGTGTCACCCTGCGCAGGGAGGGGGCCCGGCTCCTGGGCCCGAGTTTCTGAGCTGCCATGCAGTGTGGGGCGCTGAGCTGTGCCAGCGGGACCTGTGTTCAGGTGCTCAGGCCTTGCTGGGCTGCTCTGTCCCCCACCACAGCCCAGGGGCCAGGACAGGAAGAGTCATCAGTGTCCACGGAGGTCTGTCCCCACCCCTGGGTCACCCCCGGCTAGCTGGAACCTGGCAGCGATTCCCCAGTTCAGATGAGGGTGAGTGGAGAAGAATTTAACCAAGGGCCTTTGTATTCAGCGAGGTGGGCAGAGTGGGGGCCACAGAGGGGGTGCAGAGCCCCAGAGAAGCTGTCTTCCCAGGCCAGAAGGGGCAGCGGGCAGAGAGCGGTGTCCTTCACACAGATGGGTGCCGCCCACCTGTAGCACCCAGCTTAATGGGAGCCAGGGAATTGGGCCTGCCACTTGTCCCCCATGCAAGACTCTCATGGCTGTCCTCACCCCTCTAGAAGATGAGGCCCCTCTTACCACCACCCCCCTTCATCCAGGCTATTGCTGCCCTGGGGGTCGAGGTCTGAGGACCTAGAGCAGGGGGGAGAGGAGAGCGGGAGATGCACCCCCCCACCCCCAGTCTCCTCTCCTCTCCACCTCTCCCTTCTTCTCTGTCTGTGTTCTGCCACCTGCGGGGTCAGGGGACGGGCATGCCTCAGTGACCGTCCTTCCATCAGGCATCTGGAATTCCTGCCTTCCCTTCCCTGTGTTGGGCAGGTGGGGAGGGGGTCTGGGGGTTGAGTGTCGAGCTGACACTCAGAGGTCGGTGGTTCAAACCCACCAACCGCTGGGCAGACAGGACACAGCTGAGACAGTACCTCCAGCCTCTGTCCTCAAGGACTGTGTTCTCGACCACGGCATACATTCCCCCGTATTGACTCCTCCGGGCTCAGGACTGGCACCTGGTGAGGGACCCAGACGGGCACCCTCTTCACGGGACTGTGGCAGCACAGGGCACTGGTGGTATCACCCTCCGCCAGGGTGGCGCCATTAATAAAGCGTGGCAACAGCGTGCCTTGGCCTTCTCTGTGGGCAGCTTGGGCTCTGGGCCGGGCTTGGTTGGGCCAGTCCACCGACAAGCCCATGCATAGCCTCCATCCCCGCTCTCCTGGTCACTTCGTAGGGGGCCCACGGACGATGTCCTGTGGCTGTTTGGTGTCAAGGAGTCAGTTCCAACTCAGTGTGACCGGGCGTACAATGGAAGGAAATACTGCCCGGTCCTGTGTCCTCATCACAGTTGCTCCTTGCCTGGGCCCAGAAGGGAGTTTTACGTCAAAGAATAGTTGTATGTTAAGAAGACAGCCCCGCCCAGTGCAGATCAAGCCCATAAGTCCGATAGGGGCCCAAATGCCCAATACCAGTCTGTGAATTCCTCTTCAGACGCACGCAGCACAGGCAGTGACGCCGAATGCAGGAAGCTCACAGGCCAGTGGGTGGGGAGTCTTGTGGATCCAGTGGCGGTAGAAGCATCTCAGGGCTGGCGTGGGTCTCCGCGTGGCCCCTCCAGCTCCAGGCCTCTAACCGCTTCGGCCTAGGTGGAATAGGAACAGCTTGCAAGTACAGTGTATGTCCTGCCTCCAGACTCCTCAGGAGAAGCCCGCACCCACACAGGCAGGATGGACAGGCTAGACTCCACCCCTTCGCTCAGGTTGACAGATTATGTAACCGCCACACACAGGGGCAGGTGTATTTTTTTTCCATTAAAAAGACACACCACCTACACCTCTATGGCATCACCCGTCCCACGGGGCGGAGTGTGACCCTTTACCATCGCTGGTGCTGTTGAGAAAGCTACCTGCCAGGTGGGCAGTTCAAGCCCCGCCTCCTCCCCTTGATAGAATGTCGAGGTGGTCTGCTCCCACAAAGACTTACAGCCTTGGCAACCCTGAGCAGGGTCACCGGGAGTTGCAACCGACTGGGTGGCAGTGGGTGACGCCCCCGCGTCCGTTTCCCCTGACACGCGAGACGGCAGGCCTAACTCAGCCTGTGAAGGGGCGGGCAAGAACAGGCGCAGGAGAGCAGGACTTTCAGGAAGGAGCAGGCTGCAGTTCCTGATGTTTCCGCTAGGGGCTATGAATCAAGTCTCGCTCATTTCTAGTCTGGAGAAGCAAATTCTGCAACAAATCTGTGTACAAGAAAACCTTATGTCAAGAAAGGAAGGAAGGAAAGAAAGAGAGAAAGATAGCCTATGTCAAAAACGGTATCAAGTAGGCTGCACAGCCCAACTCAGGTCCCTCAGCCCCCTCTTCAGATTCACGCAGCCACGCGCAGGTGACGTAGAAAGGTGGACCCGGAAGCAGGAGGAACCCAGGCTGGTGGGCGCAGGGTCATGTGGATCCGAGGTGGGCGGGAACACACAGGGCACCCGCCTGGCAGCTCTCAGCCGGGTGGAGGTGTAGAGAGAGAGAGTGAGCACGGTTCCCTCAGGGAGGCATCACCAAGCTACCACTTGATTGACAGGCTTGGCCTCACCCCTAGCCAGGAGTGTCTAGTTGAGGTAACATCATCCACCCACCACATCCCCAAACCACGGGCCCTTAGGGAGCTCCGACCCTCGAGCAGGTGTAGCGCTGGCTTGGCTCTTACAGGGGCAGCTGGTCCTGCAGAGCGCCCTGCAGGTGTAGAGTGGGGGCGTCCACACTCAGTCACCCGCAAAAGCCTCACATGAGTTCCCTGACCTGCGCCATGATCTGTCGATCACCGGAAAGTCTGAGTTTTACCCTTGCCCCAGGGTGGAGGTACTCACCCCTGGGTGACTGTGTGGGAGGACTCTTTCAAGGGACCCAGTCTCCCCACCAAGCCTGGAGGACGATATCCCTGCTCAGAGCAGCCAGTGCACAGAAAGGACCAAAGGGCCAGCCCCACGATGAGGCACGACATCCCTCACTGACTACGGGGACAACACTGGAGACACAGTGCAGGAATTGCGTCCCTTCTGACTCCACCACACCAAGGCAAAGCACTAAGGCAAAACACTAAGGGCTGCAACAGGACAGCAAGGGAAACAGCAACAAAATTGTAAGGAAGTCCCCAAAATAGACAGGAGCCAGGGGATGGCACCCCATCAGACTCCACCAGAAAAGTACTTGTAAAGGCCAACAAACAGACCTTGAACTATTTACAGGTGCTTTTTTTTTTTTTTGGTCATTGGTTTTTGTTGTTATTGTTTTGTTATTTTCTTTTGTTGCTCTATTTAGCTGTGTCTTGTTTTTTTTGTGCATATTGTAATCTCTGCAGGTCTATCTAAATAAGATAGGCAGGATGAACAATCTGGAGGAGAAAACAATGGGGCAGATGATTGCGGGGGGGACATGAGAGTGGGGGAGGTGAGGGAAAGGAAGTGGGTGTTAACAGACTCCGGGATGAGGGAACAATAAGTGACCCAAAGTCGGTGCTGAAGAGGGTGTAAGAGGTCTGGTAGGGCTTGATCAAGGGCAATGTAACTGAGAGACTGAGTATGATAGTCGAACAGGAGGGAAGTAAAAAGAAACAGGAAAGAACTAGGAGGCAAAGGGCATTTGTAGAGGTCTAAATACAGGCATGTACATATATATATATATATATATATATATATATATATATATGCCGATGGAGAAATACATCTATGTGCATATATTTATAGGTTTAGTATTAAGGTAGCAGATGGACATTGGGCCTCTACTCAAGTACTCCCTCAATACAAGAAAACTTTGTTCTATTAAACTGATAGTCCATGTTGCTCACCTTCCCGACACCATTGCTGAAGACAGCAGGTGCATAAGCAAACGTAGTGAAGAAAGCTCATGGTGTCTGGCTATCAAAAGATACAGCATCTGGGGTCTTAAAGGCTTGAAAATAAACAAGGGCCATCTAGTTCAGAAGCAACAAAGCCCACATGGAAGAAGCACACCAGCCTGTTTGATCACGAAGTATAAGAGGGATCAGGTATCAAAGAACAAAAATCATATCATTGTGAATGAGGGGGAGTGCAGAGTGGAGACCCAAAGCCCATCTGTAGGAAACTGGACATCCCCTTACAGAAGGGACACAGGGAGAAGATGAGCCAGTCAGGGTGCAGTGTAGCACCAATGAAACACATAACTTTCCTCTAGTTCTTTAATGCTTCCTTCCCTGCCCCCTCACACTATAATGATCCCAATTGTACCTTACAAATCCATATAAACCAGAGGATGTACATTGGTACAGATAGGAACTGGAAACAGGGAACCCAGGACCGACGAACCCCTCAGGACTAATAATGAGAGTAGTGATACCAGGAGGGGAAAGGGAAGGTAGGGTAGAAAGGGGCAATTGGTCACAAGGATCTACATATAACCCCGTCCCTGGGGGAAGGACAGCAGAAAAGCGGGTGAAGGGAGATTTTGGACAGTGTTAAGATGACAAAATAATGTTGTATTAATTGTCAAGGGTTTGTGAGGGGTGGTGGGGAGGGAGGGAAAAAATGAGCTGATATCAAGGGTTCAAGTAGAAAAAAAATTTTGAGAATGAGGCAACAAATGTGTTTGACACAATGGGTGGATGTATGGATTGTGATAAGAATGTGAGCCCCCAATAAGATGATATTAAAAAGAAAAGGGGAAAAAAGGGGGGAGACCCAGTCTCTTCTCTGGCCACAGGCTCTGAGTCCAAGGACTGCTTATGTCCGGGAGCTGGATGAGAGACCTCGAAGCCCTCCTTCAGCTGGCCCAGTGGGCCTGGACTTAAATCTAGTGGTGTGGGGAGGCGCTTGTGTGCTGGGCTGCTAGTGGCAGGGCCGGGAGTTCAAGCCCCCTGACCACTCTGTGGGGGAAAGATGAGGCTATCTGCTCCTGTAAAGGCTTACAGCCTCAGAGACCCACAAGGGTGCTTCTATTCTGCCCTAGGGGGTCGCCTAGTCAGAATCAACTCGATGTCAATGAGGTTGAAGCCCAGACTCTGCCCGCCTGCGTGGATTTCCAGCAGTGCATCGTAGGTGCCCATAGGTTCTGTCTCCAGGGACCCCACGTGCCCTCACCCATCTCATTGTCACACATCCCCGAGGCCACGCTCTTTGGGGAATGTTTCCCACAAGGATCTCTCAAGGGTAGGTTCTGATTCTGTCCATCCAGGAAGCGGGCCGAGAGCCCCCCTTTCCCTCCAACAAGCTTCTGCTCCGTGCAGCACCGTGCCGTCAGGTGACAGGATGCTGGGGAAATGGCCACGTTTCAGCCTCACCGACGGGGGAGCTCCCCTCTCCCCCCGGCAAGCAGACAGTTAATGCAGGTCCCAGGCACTCAGCCAGCAAGTCTTGGCCCAGAATCCCCCACCGTGCACAACCAGGACCTGCTGAATCGTTTAGAGCTGTGGTTCTCAACCAGTGGGTCTCCACCCCCTTGGGGGTTGAACGACCTTTTCACAGGGGTCGCCTAAGACCATCAGAAGACATATTTCTGGTGGTCTTAGGAATCGAGACATCCATCTGCCCACATGCAGATACACCCACCTACGACTACCCGGCATGAAGACTGTGACCCATGCTTCAAGACAACATTTCATGTATTTGTCGTTAGAGATAAATATTTCACACTCTATAATGACATATTGTTTTCATTATGTTCGGTTTGTCACAATGAAAACACATCCGGCATATCAGAGATTTACATGACGCTTCATAACAGTAGCAAAGGACAGTTACAAAGTAGCAACAGAAATAATTTAATGGTTGGGGTCCCCACTACACGAGGACCTGTTTGAAAGGGTCATGGCATCAGGAAGGTTGAGAACCCCTGTTTTAGGGCTCCTGTTCAGGCCCAGGAGCCAATCCATGGCAGAGGGGCCTGACATTCCTGAAGGGCATGGGTTCCTCTCCTGGGAGCACCCCTCTGTCTCAGCTGGGCTGGGGGCTTGGTCTCTTTGAGAAGTCAAGGGGTGGGTGGGGT